>LPNX010775218.1:170266-202106 GCA_001517045.1 Pseudotsuga menziesii
GCCATAGAAGGTCGAAACAAAGACTGATTAATCAGGCCCTAGCTTCGAGAGGATGGACAATACGAGCTGCTCATCTTTCTTTTCAATACCACACTGTTTCAACTGCAAAACTAGTGCTTTGAACTTAGAGAAATATAGCTGCAGGGATTCAAAATTACTGGGACTCAGGGAAATCAATTCATTTTCGATCTGGTGTCCCCTCATCTCATCTGTCTTTCCAAAGAGTTCAGAAAGTTTCTCCCATACTTGATTCGGTGAATTCAATCCATCGAGATGGAAAAGGAGGTCTCGGGAAATACTGAGACATAGGAGGCCATAGGCCTCATCTCTCCGATTGTGCTATTTGATCTTCTCTGCAGCAGCATTGGGCTCTGCTTCTGTAGCCATAGTCACCCTGTAGAGGCCTTTCGATCTCAACAAGATCTCCATCTCTTCTTTCCATTCAAAATAGTTGAAGGGAGTGAGGATAGTTTTCTGTGAATCCATAGCTTTAGAAAATCTGTCCCAGCTGTCAGTAGAAGGCTCCCAGTCTTGATGTCGAACCTGCAAAACAATTTTTGGAGGAGAGTAACAACCTACAATGGCTCTGATACCATGTAGAAATTCAGGCATGCAGTAGATTAATTTCACTCACAGCAATTAACAATTGATCATGCAAATTATCAACAATGGACACTGAATATGGAGCTGTAACACAAAATTATATTAACTAAGTGTACAATAGCCAACCCTATAATAACATAGGCTGCTGAATATATAGAATACATGAGCAAATCGAATGCATAAGGAAGCATCCAAATCTAGCATAAAGCAGGCTTACCCAAAATAGGCAAATCCCCCATAGGTGTGAAAAGCTGATCCCAAATCTATCAAGGACCCCACGGATTAGCAAGGGCGCATGGGCAAGCTAAAGAGTGGTCAAATGGCATCTCATACATGCTTTTTCATGGAGGAAAGAGTGGAGGAGGAAGAGGCAACAAAGCTGATTCACCTCACCTAGTCTTGCTTTCTTATGTGCCTTAAAACACTGAAAAAGCAGGCAATAAAGCAGAAAAAGCAGAAGGGTGCCTAGGAGGCCAGGAATAAAGTAGATTTGATTCCCAGGATTTTCCCAAGTGCTCCATGAGTCAATAATGGCAAGTTTGACCTCTATGGATAGGCAATTGACAACTTGCACATGGTGGGACTCATGGACTAGGCAAATAAGACAAAATAAATGAAATAATGTCTAAGTGGGTAAATACTATGGGTTGATTATTCTAACAGTCAGAAAGGCACATCCATCAAGACAGGAACACATCCTATCACAGTGATGGAAGACTCCCATCCAGACAAGAACACATCCTATCATAGTGATGGAATATTTTCCCACTTTCATCTAGACAAGAACACATCCTATCACAGTGATGAAATACTCCCATCTAGACAAGAACACATCCTATCACAGTGATGGAAGATTTTAGCACTTACGTCTAAGCATGTGGGAACACATCCCTTGGTCGCTCCAGAAAGGCTCTGCAAATTACATCCATCCAGAGAAGAACACATCCTATCATAGTGATGGAAGGGCTTGCAGTCACATCTGACCCTACGAGAACACATCTCAGCAGTCATATCAGAATGGCAGTCCTCGACTGAGCTACCTGGTAACTGACCATGCACCTCCATTCTCCTAGAGAATGGCAGTTGCCCTTACATCCGACTTGCTCGTCAGAATGGCCAACACTCACATCTGACATGGAAGGAACTAAATCCTTTAGCCATGAATAGAATGGTTCATCCCTTACATCTGATCAAGTGGGAACACATCCCTCTATCACATTAGAATGGCTACTCAGTCCTACACTGAGTGGTCCTGGTAACTGACCAAGTGCCTCCATTCCTAGAATGGAAATTTCCCTTACATCTGTCCTACTCAACAGAATGGCCAGCACTCATATCTGACATGGAAGGAACCAATCCTCTCACCATGAAAGAATGTCTTAGCCCTTATATCCGACCTACTCATAAGAATGGCTATGGATCTCAGCACTCATATCTGACATGGAAGGAACCAATCCTCTCACCATGATAGAATGGCTTAGCCCTTATATCTGACCTACTCATCAGAATGGCTATGGATCTCGACACTCATATCTGATATGGAAGGAACCAATCCTCTCACCATGATAGAATGTCTCAGCCCTTACATCTAACCATGGAAGGAACCAATCCTCTCACCATGTCAGAATGGCTATGGGTCTTATCACTTTCTCTTGGAGGAAACCTCGATCTGGAGAACACCAAGTCTCTCCCTGAAGTACTTGAACTTCATCCTAGCCAATGGATTCATTAATACATCGGCTATCTGTTCCTCTATCACAACATACTGGAGCTTCACTGCTCCTCTCTGCACCATATCCCTAATATAGTGATACTTGATCTCAATATGCTTCGACTTGTCATGGAACACTGGATTCTCTGACAACTTCACGCAACTCTGGTTGTCACAATGTATACAAGTAGCATCCAACTAGAGATCAAATATATTAGACAGTAGCTTCCGCAACCATACTGCCTCACAACTAGTTGAACAAGCTGCGACATACTCTGCTTCAGCTGTACTCAGTGCCACACAGGATTGCTTCCTGCTAAACCAAGAGATCACACCTGATCCCATACTAAAGCAACATCTTGAAGTACTCTTCATGTCGATGGCACTGCCTACCCAATCTGAATCAACATAGCCCTCCAGGTTAATCTTTTGATTCACATCATACTTGAGTCCATAATCAACTGCACCCCTGCATGCTTTGCAACCATCAGCTGAACATGTCTCAATGTGTTCATAGCAAAGCAAATATCTGGTCTCAGGTACATCAAGGACCCAATCATCTAATGATACATCTTAGTATCAACCGTCTCTGATGAAGCATCACTCAATAGCTTCATGTTCAATGCCATAGGTGTGGTCATTCAGTCCATCATCCTGAACCTATTCAGGATCTCTAGTGCATACTTCCCTTGTCCACACTTCCATTCCTAGAACAATAGTGCATCGACACATAATAGGAGCATCACTGGTCTTCTGTCTACAACCTTGAGGCAAAGGTTGGAATCCACATTACTCTCAGTAAAGCATAGAGTCTTCAGTAATCTATCCATCCTGTCATACCATGTCGAACCTCAGGATATTCTGCAGTCACTCCCTCTGAAGAGGAGCATCATAGTCCCTCTGTCTTCTGTACTCTATGCACTGAACATTATATACTGGAGTGACAAGTAGCTTCCTATGCTACTAATATTCTATGTGACCGTCTAGTGTACAAACTTGCATCTTCAACCTTGTAGCAAAGGTTAAGATCTTCGTCAATCTCATCATGTATGTGTTTCAACTCTTACTAGCTACAAATGTCTCTTCGTAGTCTGGGCCTTCCTTTCATGAGAAGCCTCGTGCTACGAATCTTGCTTTGTATCCCACAATGTTTCCATCTACTGCATGATGGAACTATGAAATTCTCTTCAGGTCTCGATACTACGCCCTGACATCATTCTTCTTGAACTGGTATTCCCTTTCTTCTTGGTGGCTGGAAGGTTTTGCATCAATGATGTCACTACACTCATCATATTATTCTTTGTCTTTGAACAGTCGTCACTTGTTCTTCAGAACAAGTCTTCATTCTTCTTTTCTTGTAGGCGATTATGTATGCGGTCTTTCCTACAAGTCAATGCATTTATATGGTTAGAAACATTTCATAAGGAATATTTATACTGGCAAGTTCTTATGCATAAGTATATGATCATGCAACTACTTTAGCTAATACAACATTCATCCATATCTCACTGAAACTTTCTAGATGCCTTCCATCTCTACCAGGACAATATTGATATTGTGCACTAATCCAATATGTCAGCAAAGAGGTTTCATTCTAGATAAGTAGCAATGGAGAATTTGTATAGCACCATGAGCTACTTACCCATCACATGCATATTAATAGTATACTGTCATTAATGCAAACTTCCTATCATGCATAATACAATAACTAAATATAAATAAATGCATAACAAAACAAAGAAATGACAATTGAATACTTATCTTTATTTGTTTCGTGGGTATACTCCTTCTTGAGTCTTCAGCTTCATTGTCTTCTTCATTTGTGATTGCATCGTTTCTTATCCAAATGATAAGGTGGATAAGAGGTTCTTCAAGAGTTGATTTCTTCATATTCCTCATTGCTTGAGTAATCTTCTTTGGATGGTAAGAGCTTGATCTTCAGTTGCTCCCACCTTCTCTTCTCGAGCTTCTTCTTCTTGTGAGTTCTCTTCCCAGAGTCTACTGAAATTAATCACTTTATTCTGGCACACATTCCTTGAGTGAATGAATTCCATGATCTTGGGAGGTGATTCAAGGTGGCCATCACCACTTCTACATTCTTCACTTTTTCTTTTACCGCTTCAAGTTGTTCTTTGATTTGAGAGGCTCTTATGACTGCATGGTCTCTGCATTCTGGATATTCACATTCTTCAACTGGTTTCTTAAGGTCATGTTCTGATTTTTGTTCTTCCCTTCAAATAGCTTGGTCAAGGAATCAAACATCTTCAGTGTCTTTAAGGAAGACACTTGTGGTACAAGTTGATCCGTGACTGAATCAACCATGATCTTCTTGGCCTTGACCAAGTTCTTTTTGTGAAAGGCTTCTAGCCTCATTTCCCTCTGAAAATGGAACCTCCATACTCATGTAGGTGTCCAATCCATTTTCTTCAGAGAGATCATATACTTCTAGGCTTGCAAGTTGTCAACTTCCCCAAGCTTGTCACCAAGCTGATGTGATATATCATATTGAAATGAGAACCTCAAATGGAAATAGCAAAGGATTAGATCTTACCGATTTGAGGTGTCCGTCCTTGTCCCGGAGTTCGCTGATCTAGGGTTTGTCACATAAATCCTAATTTTCAAAACTTGGAATCTTTCAGATCTGATTGGATGGATAGATAGATATCTTCAAATGGAGCTGTCCAATGTACTCTTCTGAAAACAGTGGAGGGAAGCTCCCAGAACAGGAAGCCCTAATTTTCCAATTTCTTCTGCAGAAATGTCTGTTACTGTTTCTATGATATCTCTGAAATTAATACTCCTATGTGTCTGAAATTTATCACTGAGGTAACCTAGTATGTCCCTAATCCAACACCATATGTTTCATCAGAATTGGTTTCACCCTTTTGGATTTAGTCTCCTTTTTCCAAGGTGACCTGTTACAGGACTATTCAGAATAGTGAAGTTGTACGGCATGCCATGTATCACTGGTTCATCTTCTGAGTCTGATATTCAGAAAAATGAAAGTACAGTCTGTTGCCTTCTTGTGACATCTTCAGGAATTCCATTTTAACCTATGTAGCCCAAGATATTGCAGATCTCCCCAGATGCCATGTTTAGGGATGAATTCTGGAAGAGGCTAGAACCCTAACTTGGAGAGATCATATCTCCTGGAATACAACGAATATGAGGGGAATTTTTAAACACAATGTTCATCCGGATTTGATATTTATCCCCTACAATTTTCAGCTTCTGAGACTTTGTCAACCTCAGAATAGAGTGAATGTAACAAAACTTTTCAGTTTTAGTATTTAGGGCTTTTCCCAGCTCGGGGTCAAACTCGGGTTTGACTTTCCCAAAGTTTCACACAACCAAATTTCCCTATCTAGGTCTCTAAACTTTGGTTTTGATGAGGATAAAAATCCTATGCTGGTATCATGCAAAAATTCCTCTTTTGTAGAAAGCCTTAATTTCCACATCGAAAACTGAAAATGCTCGGAATCGAATTCCGCTTCGACAGAAAGATTCGCCCTTCAATGGAGAGTCATCCTAGCATACTTTTGATGATATATTATGGAGAGAGACCCAAAAAATAAGAATCCCTAGCTTCTGCAGCTGCATAATGTCTTCTTCTCAGGTTAGTTTTGATACCATGTTATTTTTTCATCATATAAGCTAGCATTATGATCTTAGGATCTTTTCACTGAGAGAATAACAAGCACAGCAATAAAACATAAGCACATCACAAGAGACAAGAGACACAAAGAGTTTTCCTCAGGGAAACCATAAAGGAGAAAACCTTGCAACTTCCTCAAAGGTAGAATCAGCACCAAAACAATAAAAGCCCAAAATAGTAAGATGCACTGCCGACAGTAGTAGTCTTCTTCTTGTCTAGTCCCAGTGTATTTCCTTCCTCACTAATGCGCCACACTCGAGTGAGTGAGTGATGTGTTGCAAGTGATAAATAGAGAGGCTCTCACTCTCTATTTATATTCTTCCATTTACTTGAAGTGCACTCAATCATGTCAGTCCAACTTAACAATTACTTACTAGAGCCTACATCTCTATGAGTGTATAATAACTCTAGTGCCCCGAAACTATGGGGTCTTTAACAATGACTTGATATGACTTGTTTACATTATTGATCCTCCTGATCGGAACATCGGGGCATGAAAACATGACTCAAATACATAATAGAAACATCCCGGAATAAACATTGGGTTACAATATATAATATACATAGAAGAATACATTTCGAAGTTACATATACATCAACACCAAGACTACCAGAAGATAGCACTTGGCTTGTTCCTCACGAGTGCTTCTACTCAATCAAAAGGGGTCGTTGCCCGTTTCACTTGGCAATTCCTCTCAGCAGCCAGCTACTTTGGGGTTCCTGTGGTACTCCTCACAATGAGTTTCTAGGAAAATCCCAAGTACTTCCCACAGTTGAAGCAATTAGGGACTTATGTCCTCAAAGACTGTAGAGTTATTTTGACTTAGTGTAAATTAGTAAATTTTAAGGCTTACTCAGCGTCATGAACTGAGTTAGGTTAATTATTTAGGATTGTGTAGTTGTTTGCTTATTTTTCTGGTATTTGCTTGCTGCAATATTGTTTATGAATTCATCATGGTAGAGTTAATATCATTGTGGTTGTGTATGCAAGCATAAACAAAAATCATAAACAAGTACAGTGATTAACCCTAAATGTTTGCTGGCCTAACTTGATATCTACCTCACAGTGATATTCCTCTTCAACCAAGAGAAGGTGTTGGGCTCTCAACAAAATGGTACTAATCCCATCCATAGATCCTTAGGTCACCTCCCGGATGTTAGGTTGGTCAACAGGGAGGACGCTTAATGCCATGAGAAGCCCTCCTTCTCTACCCCCTCTACCTTCTAGGTCACCTAGTTTTAGTGGTTTGGAACAATATCATGGAGTGCCTAGATCTATATGAGATTTCCCTTCATCGTATCCCAGAATACCCCAAAGGGTGTTGACTAGGTAGATGAGGAAGGGGGAAGCAACATGATTACTTTTAAGTTTCTTTTAGTTAGACTAGGTTCATTTTATTAAGCCATAATGATTTACTTAACATTTACAGATTGTTCATGAAATAATTTACAGAAAATAAAAGAAGAAACTAAAAATGACCTACAATGGTGGACAGAGGTAGCTAGGCCACACTAACAGTCCTCTGCAACTAAAAATTACTATCTATTAATCTCAAATTAAAGTTCTGTTTGACATGATGCACATTTCTAACCAAATATAGCGAGGGGGTAGCGAGATTTTTTCATAAATGAGCGAGGGGGTAGCGAGATTTTTTCATAAATGAGCGAGGGGGTCGCACAGAATGCAAAAGTAGCCGCAACTTGAGTTTTTGGGCTGAAGTCACACTTATCAGGGGATTAAGTGCGCCCTAGGTGCACTTGTTTGCCCATTAAGTGTGCCCCAGTCTCACCCTTTTCCCCGATATGAGCGCCCTGCTCTAGAATGGGGTTTTTTGGTGAGACAAAGTCAGATCTGGCCAATAGTAACGAGTACTGGGGTCAATTTGACTCGGTTCTGCCTAGCAGAGGCTTCAACAGTAACTAAAATAGGAAATAAATAGGATTTAAGACAGATTTAACATGAAATTTTTGAAAAACTAGGGCAAAAATTTTAAAAACTTGAAAATAAAAAGTTTGGCCCAGGGATCCTGTGGGATCGACCTATTATGGTCTTCGATTCTATAGCAAGGATTTCTCCCTGCTACAGGGGAAAGAATGGCTCCCTTATGCCCATAGGGCAGAAGGGTAGGTTCCTGCTAATGTGAAATACAGAAAATGAAACAGAAATAACAGAAGCAGAACAATAAACTAAGCTAAGCTAATCTAAACAAGAAAAAAAAGAAAATGGCATGAATAGTAAACTAAATCTAATGGCAGAAAGAAGAAAATGAAGCTATGGTGAACCCCTCTGCAAAAAATGGGTTAGGGTTTCACCTCCTTCAAACCTACAAATAAACCTAAGCTACAATGGAAAACCTGCAAAACAATGTTAATAACAAAACCTACAAATAGGAATCAAGGTTAGAGAGCAAATAACACTAAATAACTAAGAAGCATAAATAAACCAGTGGGTATAGCTTCTCTTGGGTGGAAATGGGCCACCATGCCCTAGCTCATGGGAGCACCTCTCTTGGTTTGGGAGCAATGGCTCAATGGGAATGAAAATGGAGGAGAGGGAGTGTGGGTGGTTTGAGAGGCAAAGGTCTCAAAGCCTCAACGGGCAGCATAACAATAGGCAATGGGAGAAGTGTTTTGAGAGTGACCCCCCACCCTCGTTTTATAGATTTTCCAAGGGATTTTAGGGTTTTAAGCCCTTGGTCAGGATTTTAGCCCCCTTTTTGGGCTTTTAGCCCCTTCCACCCTAATTTTATCCCCTTTTAGGGTTTTATCCCCCGTTGAGGGATTTAGCTCCTAGGGGGCTATTTTGGGCTCATTTTGGGGTTTTTTAGCCCTTTTTATTCATGCTTAGGCTATTTTGGAGGTGTGGGGGTCTAATGGAAGGCCTAATGGAGTGATATGAGAGTTGTGAGATGGTTTCCTTAGGTGGTGTAGGCCATTGAGAGCTAAGTGGAGGATTTTTGGGTTAATAAGTACCATTCAGGGTGGTCATTACAACTTCTGCATCTCCTATCATGTCACCAATAGCTTCCAGATGCTCCTTGATTTAGGATACTCTTGTGAAGTATGAGTCCATGGCTTATAAATTCTGATCCTTCACACCTTTGAGTTTATTTCTCAAAGTCTTCTTCATGTTCATATTTCTTCCTTGAAATAGGTTGGATAGGGAATAAAAAATTTCCAAGTTTGGAGTTGTTACGGAGAGAAATTCCTATGGCTTGGGGTACTACAACAGACAGCTTGACTCCAGAAATCAATCCTTTCCAATATGCAATAGAAATTAAATATGTAACACTAAAGTATTAGACCTCATACCTTATTCTGAATGGTTGAAGTAGATCCTCGTTGAGCTTTCCAACTTCAGATTGAATTGATAAATTACTTCCTCAACAACAAGTAAACAATACATGCATACTATATATCATGGTGTTAGATCTATTCTAGCATATATAATCAACAATGTATAAGCATTTGAAAACATTCCATGGATAAAATATTCATTCAAACGCACATTATTGGACAGGAAAAGATAATTCTATTAATATAAATCAGAGATTGCAATAGATACAACCTCTATCGGCACGTTTGTGAATCAGAGAAACTGAATCCCCCACTTGGGCCTCCATCACCTCAATCCTCCATCTGTCGATAACAAGCTCACAAGCAAAAGGAAAGCTTGGGAAGAACACAAAAGTGCTCCAAGGGACAATAGGGGATGCAGACTCAAGCATAAGTTCCATCAACAATGGACTATAGTTTCTTTTCTCTTAATTCTCTCATATGCCTTCAATGTACCATAGAGTTCCTTATATAGATTTTCAAAGGGGTAATGAAAGGTTGAATCTGAGCAATCTCAAGGCATAGGGAAGGCCAGGAGTCAACTGAGTCAGATCCATGTCAAGGAAAATTCCAAAAGGATTTGGATTTTGTACACATCCCAATGTACGCGGTTTTAGGGGTCAAACCTGCGTATATACGTGATTAAGGGATTAAAAGTCACGTGTATCATTTTTCACATGTTTTTAGGGATGGTCAAGGAAACATCAAAGGACAAAAAATGGTCCATGGGTTCTAAGGAGTCTACAGCAGGATAGGGGAAGGCCATACAAAGTGCGATTCACATGGAGTGGTAAAATCAGCTATAACAGATGCCCCCTAATGTGTGAGTTCAAAGGGGTCATACGATGGCCAAAATACATTATAAGTCCATCCCAGAAGTGGAGTGATGAAGAATCCCAAATGGAAGACCAACCACCCAATCAGCATAGTACAATGATACAACTTTGCACATAACTGCAAATACATATAGCAGTCCCAGATACATAAGAGTACAATGGCCATGGATAGGCATGATACAAGATATCACATAAGTGGTCATCACCACGTACAATATACATAGATCAGAATATCCATGATGAAGATATAGAACAGATGATGATCTCCATAATGGCTGAATATTAATAACAGATCAAGATCTCCATAGTGGCTTGAAATGTTTGACATATACTGGAATCAATTCACGAGAGCTAAAATATCATGAACACTGGCACGATCAAGGAGGTAGCATATAAGATATTCCACCAATATGGAAAGTCTTCTACACAATCCGCTATGAGTACATGTCCTACTATGTGAATAGGGGTGTCAAGAGTGAACATAGTAGTCCATCATCTGATTATCGGTCATTAATGTATACCATTAACAGACACAAGATCACCCACCGATAATGAAAATGGGAATCAAGGTACCAGAGTGCAAACTAACAAGTGTGAATAAATGTGTTGAGGTCGAACACTTGAGAGGATCCATCGATCAAGGGACATTGATGTATTCCCAAATACTGTCGATGGCGAGAGAACCTGCCACTGATGACTACAAGTCTCAAGGCACTCAGAATGACTCTAGATTCCAATCCCAGAATAAATGATCTGAAGTTGATTGGATGAAATCTACTAGAAGGAGGGAATTAAGGAATCCCACATCATCCAACACGAGGTACTCAGCAAAGCTGTATAATGTGGAAGGACTCGATCATAAGGTGCACGAACGAGTAACTGTACTGGGAATGACCGACATGCAAAGTCAAGATCACTGAGGAATGGCCGATTCAGGCTTCAACTTCCTTCAAACAAGAGCATAATGGCATATGGTGACTAAGTAAAGGAAGCATAGACTCGATATACAAACTGGGACATCTCTGTGACATAAGAGGCATCGACAGAGGCTCCATGGGGACTGGAAGCTTAAGCAGTCAATGGAGATAAACTCAGATAAATAAGTGCATCTCCTAAAGTCAAGATATAAACCCAACCAATGGATGTGATATACAGTGCTCTGTTCGAAGGAGACATGACTCAATAGCTGCCAAAGATAACATCTTTTCTTGTCCAGCTTTTTGGTTTTTTGATTTTTTTGGACTTTTTCAAAT
Organism: Pseudotsuga menziesii; assembly: GCA_001517045.1. NCBI lineage: Eukaryota > Viridiplantae > Streptophyta > Pinopsida > Pinales > Pinaceae > Pseudotsuga > Pseudotsuga menziesii. The sequence goes on from LPNX010775218.1 coordinate 181,661, forward strand.
ATTTAAAAAGCTTGAAAAAGAATAAAATTACTTTATAGTTACAGGCTAGGAGGAGACGAGTGTCATAAGGGAAAACAAACTAGTTCCAAGCAGTGGAACATACCTATGCTCAATGCAAGGATACATGTGTAGGATATCAACACTCAGGGGAAAATCCCCTCCCGGTAAAAAGGTAATCAAGCTACAAAAGATATAAAAATTTGCTTTGCATGGCTAGACATGAGACAAGCTTGGGCAATATGGATGAAACACAATGTCAGGGAAGCCGACATAAAGCTCAATAAGGCAGGCAAAGCTCATGATAATGCATTCACAACTTGACATGAGGGAGTCCTGAGGGAAATAGGCTAGCAAAAGATCAAGAGGAGTATGAGGCTCTTGTGAAATGTCATGGCAGTACTATACAATGGACTCCCACACCCTAAAGGAGAAAATGTCAGCATGGGCACCAAATGAAAATAAGGTGCTAACTAGGGTACCCATGTAAGGTGAAGCTCTACCACTCATATCATGCCACTTCTAAAATATCAAGAAGGTTCCATGACACAATACAACGGGTTCGTACCTACGGTTATGATGAAATGGTCCTAAGGTCATGAAAAATGCAAATGGTGATGAAACCTAACCTATATGCCAGTTTAGACATGATACCTAAGATGGACACGAATGGGTCAGTCCAACAGCTAAAACAACACTGAAAAATGTCCTCTACGTCATGAATTATGTCAAAAACGGTACAAAATGATTAGAAAATGTCGAAACTATAGGAAATGGGGTAAACATTTTCAAAAATTTGAAAAATTTCTATAAATAGTAACCAATTCAAAATATTATAAAACATTTGAAATTTTTACCCAATTGAGCTCATATTTTCAATAGTGAATTCCATGAGATCTAGCCGGCGGAATCCACTACCGTTTCTTCCAGGTACTTACCCATACTCTTCTCTTCTGTTTCAATGCAATTTTTATCAAATTCCATGGTCATTTGAGTTTTCTAGGACAAACTAAAAAGGGCATTATGGCCCACATGAAAATAGAGGGTTTTTCCACGTATAGGGCTGGATATACATGGAAAATGCCCCCAAAGTCACGTACATACGCGGTTGTTTGGAAAATAGTCACGTATGAGGCCGCACATAAGGTTTTTTAAGTAATCTAATGGGAAAATTTGCAATTTGTTTTGCAGGTAGGTCCTAGAGTGGAGAGAGCATGAACATGGTGAGGTAGAGGAGGTAGTAAGGGTCGACCTAATGGCTCAACAAGCTCTATGTGCATGTGGACTCTATAAGTTTTGGTGACTTGGTGGCTTGAGGTCCAAACAAAGACTATTGTAGATGTTGGTGGATTACTGGGATCTAGATTTTGAGTCCTTCCAGATAGATGGGATGTCCCTCACTATAGAGGTGGAGGACATATACTTCATTACTGGGCTTTCCTGACGGGGAGAAGTAGTGAACCTTTTTTCTCGTGGTGGGCTAGGAGGTGGCTTGACTATCGATGAGTACATTGCGGTGTAATTCTATCCAGACACAGAGAATGTGGGGAGTCAGGTCCCAACCAACGCTATACAGGTGCTGGGCCTAAAGTCCATACTATTGACATTGGACAGGATAGCAGACTTGGCATCACTCCACCAGGCCTCACGGCCTCTGATGTTCTATGTAGTGGAGTGAATGAGACCCATGATTTATGACTGGAGCACTACACTACTGAACAACATGAAACATCAACTCAATGAGTGTAAGGCAGGAAAAGTGCAAAACTTCAGGTTCAACAGTATATTGAGCACATTTTTCTTCAAGTGTGTTCCAAGATTGAGCCCTTGAGTTGACGTTCCTCTTCACGGGGTTTGAGATCCATCCCAATGGCGTTGGGAAGATGCTATGAGCAGACTGGGGGGAGGTAGGGTGGCCAATCCCTATCCAGCTGACTTCTTTCCATGGTGGCGACGATAGAGATTTGCCATCGATGACTACCCCTATGTAGGGATAGATTTTTGGGGGGACCCGGACATGCCGCTACCACTGGGATTGACATATGGTGATATAGGTAACGAATCTCAACCCTCTCTTTTTAAATTTTTGAGTTATTTAATTTTTTTGTGTTTTTTTATTGTATGGAATCAAAAGACATATTTTTGCGTGACAATACATAGTGACATCTAGCATTTGTGTGCAGATGTGGGACCATGGTGGCCAGAAGGCTTCCCTCATCATAGACGGAGTGGAAGAGGAGATGATATCATGGGTGTGGATGTGGAGCGGATGCTCGAGAGCATTCATACCAATTTTGTGAGGCTGACACATAGGGTTCCCATGGTGCAAGTCGAGGACTTGCCTGAGGCTATGCAGCGCTAGGTAGTGCGTGTACCACGAGCATGGGTGCGATTATTTTGACAGCTAGCTAGAGTCGTAGTGACCTTCCATGATCAAAACCCTCCTCCTCCTCCATAAGATTAGATACCTGGGAGTCTATACATTTTGTACTACTGTGTATTATATGTTGGTGGCTCGAGAGCCCCATTTTTGTATCATGACACTATGTATTACCGCATTTTGGATGTTATATAAATTTTTTTATGGTGATCGATTTATTTATTTACATGTGTAAACAATGTGTTTGTGATTAATTTATTGTGTATGAAACAAATTCCAATCTAACACATAGTTAGCATATGAGTCAGCAACTTGATTATTAATTCTTGAAATGTGTATGTATGTTATATTGTCAAATTGCCATTCTAATAATCTCACACATAAGAATATTCTTAATAATGTCGGATCTCTAACATGGTACAAACCATTATGCTGTGACACTACTAACTCTGAATCAAGACATACCTCAACAGAGAGAACATTATGTGAAATGGCATCCCGTAGAAGCTCAATAACGACACTATATTCAGCAACATTGTTGGAAGATGGTTGCAGACATACACCTTTTGAATATAGTACCTAAACAATAGGAATATAAATCACCGAAGCAGCAGAGGATGAGTGTTGAGTGTGACGACCCGCACCATCTGCGAATCCTATGTAGGTGGAATATTCCATTGACATCTTCCAAAAGAAACGAAAACTAATCACAAACCTGATCACAATAAGAAAAATACCTAACTATGAAAAACTATACAATAATATACAATAACCAGCCTTGGCTGAAAATTATGCATAGTACTTCTTGAGATAGAGCCCATTTCTAGGCTCCGCTAAGGTCATTCCCTTGTAATCCGCTAACTCATAAGCACCCTTATCTAACAGATGTTTGACCACGTAAGGGCCACGCCACATGGTATTAAATTTTCCTACCCCAAGGGTTCCTTCGGTTGATCCCACAAAAGGACCAATTCTCCCTCACTAAACCTCCTTGGATGGACAGAATTATCGTACTGGACCTTTACGCAACGTTTATTTACTTCTAGAGCCACCAAGGTATCCTGACGCTGCTCATCAAGTTGCTCAAGGTGGACCAAATGTTTCTCCAATGGTGAAGTGTCTAGTAAAAGTTCTATAGCTAGCTTCAAAGAAGGAATGTCGCATTCAACCAGAAATATCGACTCCACTCCATGTACAAGTTGATATGGAGAAAAACCCATGGTAGTCTTAACAATGGTTCTATATGCCCACAAAGAAGGATATAACATGATGTGCCAATTATTCTTGCTTTATGCGATGGTTCACTGGAGAATGGATTTGAGTGATTTATTCACTGCTTCTACCTATCCATTCACTTGAGGGTAGTAAGAGGAGGAATGCTCTTGCTTGTACCCTAACTTTGATGCCAACTCTTCCATCATACAATTCTGAAAGTGTGAGCCATGGTCAGTGACAATCTCTTTCAAAATTCCAAACTGAGTAATAATCTAGTTGAATATGAAGTGGGTGGATGCCTCACCATTGGATTTAACTGTAGGCATAGCCTCAACCCATTTCGTGAAGTAATCAACAGCCACTATGATTTGATGATGGGGCCAGCCGAAGCTAGGTTGCAATCCATAAAATCAAGCCCCCACTTAGTGAAGGTACCGGTGGTGATAATGGGATGTAACGGGGCAGGTTTCGAGCCCATATTACGTGCGAACACCTGGAAAGGGTGGCACCTCTTGACCACATATACATAATCCTTAAAGATCGATGGCCAGAAATAACCTGCTCTTAAGATCTTTTGGGCTGTAGAAATCCCAGATAAATGACCACCACATGCCCCTCCATGGCAATCATTCAGCACAACCTCAACCTGTTCATGATTTAAACAACATCGTAAAATGGAATCTACCCCATGACAGTACAAAGTGTTATCCACTATGAGGTAGTTCTTAGACACATGATGTAATCGTCATCGCTCATCTCGTGAGAGGTGAGTAGGGACCTTCAATGTTTGTAAATATATTATGATATCCCCATACCATGGGTCTAAAGTTGATATTAAGAAGATGTTTTCATTGACAAATGTATCTTCACAAACCAAATCCTCGACCTCACTCAGGAAATTCGATATAAGCTCTGCAAAAATTAAAGACTTCTTTGATTTTGCCGAAACAAATTCGAGATCGAATTCTTGGAGAATGACAATCCATTTATTATATTTTCCCCCAATCATCCTTTGAGTGAGGATGAATTGAAACGGATTGACATGGGATACAAGGTGAAGGAGAATATAATGTCTCAACCATTGAACCCCATGTACGGTAGCTAAAGCAAGCTTCTTGAAATGATAATAATGAATCTCTGTGTCAATAAGGTTCTGAATTAAATAGTATATGACATGTTCTAGGAGATCCTCATCCTCTTGAACCAAAACCATACCAACCGTAACCATGGACGCGGCCACATAAAGTATAAAATCATGGCTATAGTCTAGGGGGATAATCACTAGGACCAATGCTAGGGCTTGCTTGAGTGCATCAAAGGACTCTTGGGCTTGCTCATCCCAACAAAATGTGGTTTCCTTCTTCAATAGACACATGAAGCCTCTAGTCAAATTGGCAAAATTGACAACAAATCTTCGTGAGAATTTTTACATGCCTTGCAAACATTGAAGATGACGAATATTCTTCGAGGGAGACAACTGAAGTATTGCCTCAACCTTCAAAGGGTGGACTCTTATACCCTCTTTAGAAACGATGAATCCTAACAAACGACCCGACTTCACACAAAATATGCACTTATGAGGATTTAATCTAACCAAATAATGCCAGCATCTTTTGAATACCAATCTCAAGTGATAAGGATGACACATTCTCATACAAGAATGAGCAGCAAGGTCATCCAAAAATACTTTGATAATCGACTTGAGATCATGGAAGATCAAGGTCATTTCCTGCTGAAATGTAGCTCCGACATTTTTAAGGCCAAAAGGCATTTTTCGGTATGCAAAATTTCCCAAAGAACAAATAAATGCAGTATTATGTTGGTCCTTAGGTTTAATTTGTATTTGATTATATCCAAAAAATCCATCCATAAAGGAGAAAACCTCGCTACCCACACACTCACCCAAAATCTGATCAATAAATGGTGTGGGAAAATTGTCCTTAGGACATGCATGATTCAAATCACAGAAATCAGTACATATGTGGATTGCTCCCTGCTTCTTATCCACCAGAATGGGGTTTGAAACCCACTCCGTCAAGGGAATGGGATAGATAAACTGGCTTTTAATAGCTTTTCTATCTCTACCTTAATCATGGGTGCTTTCCTAGGATTCACCGCAAGCAAACGTTGTCGAACAGGCTTGGTGTTGGGATAATTCTTCATCTCATGCTCGACAATACGAGGGTCTATACCTATAATTTCATTGTAAGACCAAGCAAAGATATCATGGAATTCTTTAAATAGCTCGGTGTATTCTTGAATCTCAGCATGGGAACATTCCGCCTCAATATAGACATTCTCTATCCTGCCAGGATCCCAAGAGATATTGATAGGAATCATTGAAGATATGTTCGACATGTTTCCATCAGCCATCAAACCAAGAGAGCTTAATGGAACCATAGGACTACCAACTCTCTAGGAACCGCCCTAAATTCCTCATGCTCCAAGCGGTCAAGCTCAGGAAGAAAGTAAGATCTATTATGGAGTTCGTCCCATGGTGGCTCAACTCTAGACATAGCCTCAATAATTGCTTCATCCGAAGGGAAAATCGTATCAAGGCAGTCGTGGGCATGAGAAGACTGCACTGCCCATACTGGCAGCACATAACGGTCCTCCTCCTCCATTCGCGAAGAGGAAGGACTAGGCTCTGAAACACACTTGATATTAGCTTGATAAGCTATCATAGTTGCAGGCAATGACACGTCCATCATGATGGGCTCACTCAAAGTACTTGGTGTAGGAAGAATCGAAGGATCTTCCATATGACTCATGTGAAAAGACACCAATCTCATAGATGTTGAAGCCTCACCAAAAATAGAACCTATCATAAGAATAAGTGCCGGACAACTAAATATTCCCATGAGGGATGGATACATGCTTACACCCACACTCCTAGTTGCTGGCTGAGAGTGTTTAACAATCGGGATCAAAGCTCCCAAAGATGTGGTAACAGACGGATTCTTGAATGTTGTTTGATCAATCGTGACTATCTTCCTGTTGAATGGAAAGCATACAATGCGAAATAGGGAAGAAGCAATGGCTTGCATACTGTACATCCAATTCCTACCAAGCAAGGGATTATAGTCAAGGGGTGCATCAACCACCTTGACCTCTATCGCAATGGTATTCCCTCCCAAACGAACTTTAAGGAGGGGAAGGATGTCATGTGGCCTAAATGATCTCCCATCGAACGCAGTTAACATGGTCGCTTATTTAGACAGGTCAGGGGAACCTAAACCCTTCCAACACGATAAAGACATCACAGAAATGGCAGCGCCTTCGTCAATCACAGTGTGCTTGACGGTCATATTAAGACATTCTACGTGAATAAAAAGAGACACATAGTAAGGAAAGCGAGGCTGAATTCCCGCAGTTTCAAATTTAATCACACAGGAAGAATCATCATCATTCACACCAAGAGCAGAAAGCAACGCCTTCCTTTGCGAAGGACAACTCTAAAGCACTTCCAATGCAGACATCGTACAAGGAGTGTGGCCCAAATCCTTGACAACTAAATATTTATGGGTGGCTCGGGCATTAGGATTGTGCCCCGAATGGTTAAGGACTCCCTTAGGAATGCAAGGTGTAACTTCAGGTTTATCCATAGGTTTCTCAATATGCAAAGGGGACCCTAGTGGATCAGGTTCCTTTCCTGGGTTGGGTTGTGACGAACCATAATATTTTGCATGGGTCATAACATTCACAGCACGTACCATGTTAATGCAACCATGACCACTACCCTCCGGTGGATCTTGATCACCACCAGACAGATCATGGGACCTCGAGTTCGTATTTTGATTGTGAGGTAAAGGGTTAGTTAGCACAGCTGGGCCCTGTGCCAAGAATCTCGAGGCTTTATCGATACGAGGGCACAAGTAAGTGAGGTGATCATCCTTACATAACTTGCAAGGGAACTTAACATTGCATTTAGCTTGCCTTCCCCCCCAGCATTACAGCCATTCTTTTCACTATTATTAGCATTCTCATTCTTATTCCCGCCCTTATGATTATTCTTACCCTTTTTTCTATTCTGTCCGGGATGCTGATTACCCTTCTGGTCCGACAATTGCACTGAAAGTACACTCACCGTTTGGGATGGTTGAGACGATGTCGTAGCTTGTCCCGAATCAAATTGGTTGATTAACAATTGACCAACTTGTTTTGCAACCGAATCCGTAAGTTTTTCACTTGCAAAACCAACAATGCCATCAACATGTGGTCCATGTTTGACTTTGGGGTCGAAACTAGAACATGGAGCATTGGGAATAATCTCATATAACAAACCGGACTGAGCATAAATCAAGTCCAATTCCTGCGCCCTAAAAATCACTTGTTCCTCATTCTACACTTTGGATGTAGAAACATCCTTTTCTATATATGGCAATAATGACTTAATGAACCATTCGAGGAGGAACTCCGATGGTATAAATGCTTTAATTAACCTCTTCCATCTACGCCACTCTTGAATATGATCCGAGATATGTGTGGCTTTATCCTGTCGAAATGTCGACAAGAGTTTAGTACCAACGTCATAACGCACTGTTAGATCATATTTGATGGAGTCATTTATGATTCCTTTAGCCTTGATCATATCCTTCTTGTTGTTGACATTAGATTCACCTCCTTCTAGTTCTACAACTTCCTCCTTTATGAAGCCTTCTAGGTCATTCTCTTCTACGATAAGCATGATTTGGTACTTCCATGCTCTGAAGTTATCAACACCCTCAAGATCCTCATCCATCTTATCATTGTTTTTCATATTTAACATAATGATAAACTCAAATGGAAATATAATAAACAATACTTACTTGGAGAAGACTTCTCCTGGAGGACCTTCTTCGGGATGACCTAGGGTTTGATGGAAAACCCCTAATTTTCTAGTTTGAATCACTTGTAGGGGTAAGTAGTGGAAAATATGTGCCTCACCAAGGTGATATAGACTGTATCTTTCTTTCTCTTATATTTATGGTGTAACATTAATAAAATCGAATCCCTAGTTCTTCTTGACAGCAGTGAAGGGCCCAAAAATGAAACTTCTCAGAATTTAGTTTTGTTTTCACAAAAAATATGCACTATCATAGGGAGAGCTGAGTGATCCCTCTTTTCTGGGTTATCTATTGAGAGAATTTTTGGAAACAATAAACTCTATTTGTACAATATCTCCTTTCAATATGGCTCTGATACCATGTTAAGTTTTCATAATTTCTTAGATTATATTCTAAAACAATTTACAATGGTAGGATCACTAAAATAATAACAAGTACAGCCACACAATAGAACAAAAATATTTATCATAGGAAACCCTCATATGGGACAAAACCTAAAAAAATTCCTCAATATATATCTCAACCAAAATTGTGTAAAACCCCAAGACAACATCTCTCTCTGCTTCTAGCACACTTCTTCTTCTCTCTCTTGAAAATTGTTTGAGTGAAGTGTGTAAAAATGAAGGAGGTGCCTCCCTATTTATATTTGATGCTTGACATGACCTAAACCCTAACAGATCTGACTTGTCTAATTGAAAGGGTTGACTTGACTAATAAAACAACAAAATAATATTTATTATAATGGCTCAAGGAAGAATTTAATTAGTACAACTAGAATATATTCCAAATTTACTATATTTCAATATTATATGCTCCATTCTATTGTAATTTGTTGTTAGGAAGAAGCTTGACCTATGCAATGCACACCATTTCGTGTCAGTTTTTTGGGTTCTTATGTTCCCTCATGAAGGGAAGATAGTGACTATTGGTTAAAATTACTATACCCAAAAAAATTATACCTACACATTGGAATCGAAAGTTCCATTGATTAATCAGATGTTCCTTTTGAATAAAAGTTTAGGATTTTGGATGTACACTTCACTTATGGGAACCTTCTATTTTCCCTCTCATATAAATTACGTTGGGACAACTAGTGTAGGGAAGAACTTTTGTACATCCGAAGAGGTTTCTTTAATTTCATATCAGACCGACCCATGGGTTTTACCTTCACAAGTTGAACCTTCCTTGAAACTATATGTAACAGAAATAACTTACCAAGTTATATATATTGTTTTTGTTGATTCAATATCGGCTCCTTCCATCTCAGACGAGTTAGATGAAGCCTATTTTCTCACATGGGAGGTGAACTCGACATTCTCTTATGATTTCTTAGACATAGTTTTACCATCATAAGAATCCATCTTGGAAGCTATTATAGGACATGAGAAAATTTGTGAATATTTACAACACAACTCTTAGTTTCTTCCATAAATAAGTAGAATAGAGAATTCAGAGTCTCATGTGAGGCTGAGTGAAGGTGTTGATAAACTCATGAACCTCTTACCCAAAGAATGAGTATTTTCTAAGGGGAATATTAAAAACATTTCCAATACCATACAGATCAACATTTCCACCAAACAAGACACTGTGGAAAATGTTTAAATTGGAGAAAACTCTTAGCCTAAAGAGAATGTCATTTACACAACCCTTTTCAAGTAATTTTGCGATGTCTTTTCCTAGTGAGACAAGGAGATCCAAAGTATAGACTTGAATCTATTACTGAACATGAAATAAAGAATTATCCCACTGTTAAACATGTTTAGAAAAATTTACATCGTGTTAACCCTCAGAAGGTCGCATCTGTTAAATATTAAGTACAAAATTGGTTGAAAGTTAGGTTCATATACTCTATCTCATTGACCAAATGGGTATCCAATATTGTCCTGGTAGATAAGAAATAAGGAACTATTTGAATTTGTACAGAATTTATATATTTAAATAAATCTTTTCCTAAAGACACCTACCCTATACCATTTATTGATCAAATAATTGATGTGGGTGTAGGTACGAAAATATTTTCTTTTATGGATGGTTTCTCGGGATATAATCAGATCCAAATCAAACCTGAGGACCAACATAATACCACTTTCATTTTTCCTTGGGGTACTCTCACATACAAAAAAATCCCTTCTGGCATGAAAAATGTTGGAGCTACTTTTCAATGGGCAATTAATTTCTGCTTCCACGACATTAAGCATATCGTGGAACCCTACTTAGATGATCTTTTGGCACATTCTCAAAAAACAAAAGATCATTCGAATTATCTATGGTTAGTATTTGAAATATGTCGACACTAAAAGATTCATTTAAATCCCCATAAATGTGTCTTCTGTATTGAATTAGGATGGTTATTAGGTTTCATTGTGTTGAACAAGGGTATTAGGGTCGATCCATTAAAAGTTGAGGAAATTGTCAATCTACCTCCTTCTCAAACCATTAGACAAATTTACAGACAACAAGGAAAATATAACTTTCTTAGACAATTTATAGTCAATTATTCCAATATTAGTAAAGGTTTGATTCATATTCCTAAGAAAGACACTCCATTTCTATGGGATGAATCCGCAAAATAGTCATTCGAGACACTTAAAAAGAAATTACTGCTATCTCCTTTTTTGCACCCGCTAGGCTACACTAAAGAATTTATGTTGCATCTAGCCGCATCAGATTCTATAGTTGGTTTAGTACTAGTTCAATATTATTATCCTCTCCAAGAGCATGTCATCTACTATATTAACTAAGCTTTGGTGGGGCTTGAACTCTGTTATTCACACATCGAGAAGTTGGCATAGGAGTGGTGTACATTGTTCAAAGGTTGTGTCCCTATATCCTATTACAGACAACCATTTTTGTGCTTGATGTAAATCATTTCCAGTATGCTTTATCCCGATGAATAATTGGGGGAATATTAAACAAGTGGATCATCATACTCCAAGAGTTTGACATAGACTTCCAATCTTCCAAGTCCAAAAAGTCCTTGGTATTCGCGGAGCTTATATTTGATTTTCCTAGTGATGAAAACATTCTGATGGAATATTATTCACTCCTTCATTAACAAATCTTATTAATATAAACCTCCTATCCTTGGTATGGATATATTTTGATATATCTTCAATCTTTGAAGTGTCCCACAACTTCCTTGTGAGAAGTGCGACGAAAGATATGTGTTAACATGAAAAAATACATCATTTTTGGTGATACACTATATAGATGATGGGTAGACTCAATATTTCATTGGTGTCTTATTCATGAAGAGGTGTATTTAGTCCTAAATGATACCGATAGTGAATCATGTGGTGGTAATGTATTTGAGTTATCAATGACCCAGAAAATATTATGTGTCGATTATTTAGGGACCACCATCCTTAAATATTTTGTGTCATTCTTGTGAGCATTATACCATAAATATGTGGCCACATCCTTCTCCAATTTTACCCATCATCACAGTAGGAACCTTCACTAACTACGGGGTATATCTCATGGCATGCAACCCATTTCTGACTAGGGGGAATAAATACATCATTATCGACGTTGACTACTTCATGAAGTGGGTAAATGCAATGCCTACCTTAAATGCTGGTGGTGAGACTGTGGCTTATTTCAATTTTAACCAAATTATCATCATATTTGGTAGACCAAAACAAATTGTCACTGACCATGGTAGTCACTTCTTTAATAATATGATGATTGAATTAACTAGTATGCTTGGTTTCAAACAAGATCATTCATCTTCATTTTACTCGTAGGAGAATGACCAAATAGAATTTGTTAATATGACTTTGAAAGCCATTCTTGAGAGGACCATTAATTCTAGTAGGTCAAAGTGGGACATCATTCTTTATCCTACACTTTGGGCGTACTGAACAATGTTCAATACCACTACAGGTTTTTAAATTTTCCAACTCCTTCACAGGGTGGAAGCGATCACACCAATTGAATGTGAGATACCATCATTGAAACTCACGATACAATTTCTACCTAAAACCTACACTTTAGAATAATGTTTTATGCATTTAGAATGTCTAGATCAACAAAAGAAATATGCACTTACAAAAAACAAGGCACATCAATATTAGGTGAAAATCCAATATGACAAATCAGTGAAACATAGGATATTCTCTAAAGGAGGCCTTGTTTTAGTTTAGGACCAAGACAACGAACCCTTGGGAGTAGGAAAATTCAAGTCAGCATGGCTTAGAACATATATCATATCTAAGTTCTTAAATAATGTATCATATGAATTGACATATTACGATGCGAATAAGTTATCAGAGCCCTGAAATGGACTCTACCTACAAAATTATTTTTCTTAGGCTACATATTGTTTCGTGTATATATTTGTATAACTTTGTAAATGGTTATATTTTTAGGGTTTCTTATGTAAGTATGGTTTTGTTTCATATGTCTACTGATATCTTCATAGCATTTTATGATGGAACAATCCATCACACTTGCAATCTTTCCTTGGATTCTTGGGTTATATATTCACCAATGGGACAATTAGTTTTTCATGAGGTGCTAGTTTAGTCTCTACCACCAACAACACATATAAATATAGCGTCATCATTGAGACATTACAAGATGATATTTCACTTAGTATCTCATGTATTGAGGTTAGAATCAACTCCTTTTAGAATAATCAAACCCATAGTTACCCATATTTGACATTAACTAATTATTTTTGTCTTATTCCTAGACTCCTAGATTCCTTACTATGCTAGTTGGCATCCACTTGCACCCAGAAGTCAAAAAATGCTAAAACTGGATTAACAGGTGCTTTAGAAACATCTTGGGAAATATTGTTACAAATTTTCCATAGTTCTAGAATACAAAAATCATAGTTCTACATTTTCTGAAAGCTTCCTTGCTTTTTAGCGGTTTTAAGGAAAAAGGGAAAAGCTAGTCTAGGAGTAATTGTATTTTTTTTCCTTAACCATACTCCTTATTTTTATCCATACAAAAGAATGGATCTGATATATTTCCATCACTTATCATCTGGTACATCTCACTCATCTAATTCGTGAGCATCTTGACATATTAGGAAAGTGATTTATGCACCGACGGGGGATTTTGACTAGTTCAGTAAGCCTACTTTTTGTCCAATTTGAATAGTATCCTTATGATTTTGAATATATGATGTGATTATATATTTGGAAATCCTAATAATTTTTTATTTTGTATGATGTACATTTAATCAACAAAGGATTGTGTTATGCTCCATATCCAGTCTCCTTTTTGTTGAATTTTACATGGTAGACTAGTAATTTTGTGAGTGTAATTGATTTAGAAATTGTGCTTAATTTCCACATGGTATTAGAGACTTTGTAGATCGATTTCTATCCTTCCATATTTCTTTCACAGGTTCAACCTCATTGTTTAGGAGTGCATTCTATTGGTTGAAGGGCTCAGTTGCTAAGATATGGACCAATCTCAAACGATCATATTAACTCGACTCAATTATATCAAAAATATGAGATGGATATTTTCTTGAGTAAAGGCCTTTAAATGTTTACCATGTCAACTGAGGAACAAGCCAATGTATTTTTGGAGAAAATTAAATGGCACAACAGGAGGGATGAGGCCTATGGTCTTTTGTGCTTGACCATTTCAAGAGACCTCCTCTTCGAACTTGATGGACTGACATCACCTGATGAAGTTTGGTAGAATATAGAGACTCTATTTGGAAATAAATATGAAATGAGAGGAAACCAACTCAAGAATGAGCTGATATCATTGAGTCCAATCAAATTCAAATCATTGCAATTAACGTTTCAAAGTTTAAGACCCTAGTTCTATAGCTAAAACAATGTGGAATTGAAAAGAAGGAAGACAAACTAGTCATGACCACGGTATCGAAGCTTGGTCCTAATTACTCGATTTTTCTTTCAACCTTCCATGCAACCAAATTGACAGCATGAGCCTAGAAGATACCCCAGATTGCTGACTTCATGGAATCCCTAACTCGGGAGCAAGATAAATTGGTAATGATGGTGTTGAGGCCTGGAAATTCGCAGGCGGCAACAGTAAGGGATTCTCCCCAATCAACGTTCCCAACTAGCCCGTTGACTGTTTGGAATAGGGAATCCATTCGGTTTGTGGTCCGGCTACCGTAGGTCAAGGAACAAAACTAAGGCTTTACCGGTTGCAGCCCGGCCCACCGAGTTTTTGTATTTTGACTTAAAGAAATGATATGCAAGTGCCTAACTAAATGCAGGGTGATCAAGATGTAAGGAGCAGTCACAAAGTGATGTGCAGGTTCTTACCTCTCATCTTGCGCTCGCGAGCAACCCAAACCAGATACAAAAGAAATAAACTAACTATCTACACTATCCCTTGGGAGCAAGGTTATCATTTTGGGTGAGTAATACACTTTCACATACATAAAGGAGAATCACAGGTAGCTGATACTTCTTCTAAAGCACATGAACACTTACAGATACTCAAATAACCAGATAGCCGATCATTTTATAACAACATCTATTACTCATAGTGAAAAATATCCAAAAATTACTGAAGAACATTTAGCAAGAACATAGGTTCAGAATATCGAATACTCTTACAGTAAATGAAACACAGCTGAAAATGAAATAGTTCCTCTTCATCATTATTCATTGAGTTTACATTGATACATTTCGCTTTTCACTCTCTCCGACAGGCAAAAATTGCAGCTCCTATGCAAAACGAAGTAGTTCATCGTACAAGTAAACAAATACAAAGTTTTCCAGGGAAAAATCCCTTTTTCAGTCCTCCCTCCCTCTATTTAAACTACCCCCGCTGCCCCTTGGGCTGCCACCCAAACTTGTGACTTTTCAGTATCTTCAACGATTCCGCTTCTTGTTCTAGCTGCTGCGTTCTTCCAATCATTCTCTATGAGCGTTTTATCTTCTAACCAGTAATAGATGAGTCTTTCTCTAACCGTTCCTCCTTCGTTTGCTTGCTTTGTCCTTTTCTGTGTTTTTCCTTCCTTGTGATCGTGCCGGTTCCGGTCCGACCAAGCTAAGTCTTAGCCCATGGTCGCTTTAGTAGCATCGAATTCCTTCTGCAAACAATCATAATGCATTGTTCGCTGCAAAGGGGAGTTTTTTAAATATTTAAACATTATCTGCCCAGCATTGTAAATCCGCAAGAGACTAGCTAGGTTCACTTTGACCAGGTATCAATTTAAGCTTTGGGCAGGAAAAATTATAAGCGGCGGTCGACCAACTTCTGCATCGGATGAGGCGAGACTTCAGGAGCCGCAACAGCGGGGAAAAATAGAAACCGGGTGAGCGAAAACATGGGAGAAAAAGGGTAATCAGACGTCGGGGGGAAGAATGCTTCGGGAACCAGGAGGGGTGGCTCATCCGCAATAGTAGACAGAACACTGGCATGGGACAGGCGACGAGGTGGAAAACTCAGCTCGAGCGGGAAAAAAACAAGGTCGGATGTCAGATGACACTTGAGTCGGGAGCTAACTGTATCCTCCTGGCCGCAACAGCGGGTGAGTGAAACCTTATGGACTAGCGATTTTAAAATAGATGAATTGGGCGTCGGACGGTTCAGGAAATCGGACGAAAGAAAGGTCTAGGAGCCGCAACGGCGGAAGGGTTGAAACTTTGCAGCGCCCGATCCAGAATTAAAAGAGGCCCACTTAAAGGAAAACTGAGGTATTTGAGCAGTGCTAAGGATCGGCTATAACCAACCTCGCTTCTTTTTACAGCGGATGCGCTGAAGAACAACAAATTTTCTTCTCTTCGACCACACATTCATGACCCGAACCAAAAAAATGAACAAGGCATACACGAATTACTGACATCCACCTTCAGAGACACAGAAAGAAACACACTCAAGGAGCCTAAAAGTTCAACGATCAAGCCATACAAAAAAAAATCAGGAGGGGCCCAGAAATTAAAGCATTAATTTGGGGGGAGAAAACAGTTGCGGCGGCAACAACTGGCGATTACCTGGTGAACCTAGATCTTTGGGTGACCTTTATTTGAGTAGCAGACTGTTTCCTAACCAAAATGCATTAAAAGAACTCTTCCAGCTGTCCGGATTTCTCCCATGACCGAAGTGTGTTCCTTAATCATTGATGCTAGTCCCATTCGGGAGAGGGGCAACCGAAACCTCCAAGTCCAGACCACTATGTTGAGGCCAGAGTATTATTTTCATTACTACCTCTATTTTCAGGTAGCTAACAGTGTGGACACCACAGGATTGCAGCATATAGTAAACACCAGTATCCGTTTGTTCCTCATTCCCATGCCATTTTAACACTTCGTGCCTTTGGACTTTTGTCCTTTTATCTGAGTCCTTCTGTACGCCCTTCTTACTGAATTTTAATTCAGGATCCTCTATCCCATAGTGCCATTTTGTGTGAGTGGTGTACTTTAAGTCTCAGCTCACGGACGGAGAGGCTCTTTTGGCAATTTAGTATTTAAGCTTTAGCACTTGCTTTGATTTATGATGCTTTTATAGAAGTTTGACTCTTTATCTGCCTTTTGGCATTTGTTTCTCGGCATGGGATCATTTATATTTAATAAGATATTCACCTTGCTTCCTCTCATGGGTCCTTTACTATCGCTCCTTAGAACATTTTGAATGTGACGTGGATGGAACCCCGACATAGTACTCCAGACTCTTTGAATCTGGTTTAATTCACAGGGGTTAAGCTGGACTTCAATGCACACAACATTTTATTCAAGAAAACTGCAAGGCTGGAAGAATTCTTTAAGCAATACACAGGTTGATACTCAACATATTTTCCATTCCCCAAAAGACTTTAATATTCCTCAGACAAACGCAAGTTCGTTTCCCTTATTGAAAATAAAAACTTAAAATCAAATCAAATGAAAGCATGACTCGGAAACAACCACACAGCTTATTTATGTACAAGGCAAAACAAAACAAATAAAACTAAGAAAAGTAGGGCTTGATAACCAAACCATTAACTGGCAAGTTCTCCTCCCATCCTTGTAAATCTTGCAGCTTATAAGTGGCAGGGCCAAGTTTGGATACAATCTGAAAGGGGCCTACCCATAACTGCTGGAATTTGGTATGCTTTCCTTTCTCATCATGGAGGTGGTCCCACTTGAGAACTAAGTCTCGTACTTCAAAGTCCCTTTTTCCAGCTTTATGCTTGTCAAACCACCTTTCGATTACTTCTTGCTGTTGTCTGAAATGTTCTCTAGCCTTGGATCTGGCTTCTTCTGCTTTTAGGAGATTATATATTCTTATTTGCAGAACCTCATCATCCGACCCCCTAGACTCTAGAGCTAGTATGGAAGACGGTAGCAGAATATTTGGAGGCAAGATGGCTTCCTTTCCGTACACAAGGGTATAAGGTGATGCTCCTAATGCAGATTTGGGGGTAACTCTGTCAGCCCATAGGGCGTTCGGTAAGGCTGAGTGCCAACTTCGCTGGTTTTCTATGACAGTTTTCTTTAGGATTCTAATGAGGTTTTTATTGGAGGATTCGGCAAGGCCATTCCCTTGTGGATAGTAGTTAGAAGAATAATGTAATTTTATCCCTTTCTCATGAGAAAAAGCAGTCAATTTAATGGATGAAAAGTATTTAGCATTATCAAAAACTACTGAAATTGGAACTCCAAACCTGGTCATGATATGATCTTGTAGGAAGCTAATGACTTTGTCTTCATTTATCTTGCGTAATGGGATAGCTTCGACCCGGCGAGTGAAGCAATCAGTCGCAGTAAGAATGTACTTGTGTAGCAGAGAAGAATTTGGTTTTATTTCTCCAATAATGTCCAGCCCCCATTGTTCAAATGGCTCTGTGATCATTACCGGCTTTAGAGGTGTTGCTGCTCTAGATTGTCTTCCACCACATCTTTGGCAAGTATCACATTTTCTGACATGTGCATGTGCATCTCTGAAAAGTGTTGGCCAGTAATAACTGGCTCTGAGAACCTTATGGGCTGTAGTGTCCCCTGAGTAATGTCCCCCAGCCAGGCCATCGTGCAATTCAGACATTACTTTCTCAGCATCCTCTTTCTCCAAGCATCTCAGGAGGACTCCATCATAGTTTCTTCTGAACAATACGCCTTCAACGATTTGATAAGAAACTGATTTCAGACGCAGAGCTCTTCTTTTTTTGGAACTCCAATGTTTCGGTAACACCCCTGACTGCAAATAATGCACAAGATCTCTATACCATGACTCAGGAGCCGTGAATAAAGGGCAAACATCTGTTACATGCAAATCAGCTTGATCTTCCCATGCTTGTTCTTCATTGTTTGTCTTCTCAGTCTTCAATTTGCATAACCCTTGACCCTTTACTATAGTAGCTGGCTTGAATTTGAGATCATATTCTTGAAGCGCTATTACCCAGTTGCCCCTTCTTTCTCCTAATTCTTTTTGAATGAGAAGGGATCTTACAGCTAGGTAAGGGACTATTGCCTTGGTACAATTTTTTAGTATATAAGGCCTGAATTGCTTTACTGCCTTAAATACTATGTATGCCTGCTTATCAATGGCTGGGTAGTTTAATTCATCTCCTTGTAGCCCAGTGCTCATAAAATAGATTGGGAATTCATCACCCCCTTCTTCCTTTTGCGTGAGTACCTCTGCACATGAATCATCAGAAGCAAATGTATACATAATAAAGTCCTTGTCAAAGTCTGGACTTTTAAGAGAGGACGCATGTGCAACAACAGAATTGATTTTACTGAAAGCATTCTTTCCAGTCTCAGTCCACTTAAACTGTGCATTTTGCTTGACCATACGCTGTAATGGTTTAACAGTCTGGGAAAAATTAGGTACAAATCTACGTACGAAGTTTATTGTTCCCATGAAGGATTGCATTCCTTTTTTATTATGGGGCATGGGAATTTGTTCAACGGCTTTGATTCTTTCTGGGTCTATAGATATGCCTCTTTTTGACACTATATGTCCCAGTAACTTGCCTTCTGTGACCGCAAATACGCACTTCTTAGGATTTAGGGAAATGCCATACTTCCGACAGCGCTCGAAAATTTACTTTAGGTGGAACGTATGCTCCCCTCTTTTCTTTGAAAATATTGTTATGTCATCAAGGTAGACCACCACACTTCGCCCAATAAGTCCTCGGAAAGCTATGTCCATAGCTCTCTAAAATGTCGCGCCAGCATTAATTAGGCCAAAAGGCATTCTTCTATATGCGAACGTTCCCCATTTAGTTCTGAATGTTGATTTCAATCTATCCTCGTCAGCTACTAACACTTGGTTGTAGCCAGAGAATCCGTCTAACAATGAAAACAATTCAGAACCAGAAACCATCTGTAGAAGTTGCTCCATGGGAGGTACCGGATAATTGTCTTTGTCTGATGCGCGGTTTAAGTTTCTGAAGTCCACGCACAGTTTGATTTCTCCTGACTTTTTTCTGACTGGCACCAAATTTGACACCCATTCTGAATGCTGGACCTTAAAAATAATCCTAGCATCTAACAATTTCTTCACTTCGCTCTGGATTAGTGGTTCCAGCTTTGGGTGCATCTTCCTGAGCGGTTACTGATATGGCTTGACACCTGCTTTAATAGGAATGATATGTTTGATGATATTACTGTCATAGGTTTTTAAATCTGCATACGTCCATGCAAAAACGTCTTTGTACTGCTTAAACAAACTGAGGAACTTGTCTCTTTCCGCTGGTGAACAGCACTTGCCGAGGTTCACGAACTTAGGCTCCGTTTCAGTCCCTAAATTTATTAGCTCGAATTGTAGAGTTGAGCTGTGCATCTTCTCATTAGTGGGTCTTCTAAATTTCTCGTTCAGATCAAACATCTTCTCTAACGTCCTAACCCCTTTGGGAATGAAATTGTCATATTTCATTTCATCCTGATGTTCCTCATCGTCGATAATGGCTCCTTTAAAAATCTCCTCGTTTTTCAAGCATTCAATTATTTGCTGATCATCGTCAAATACTCACGGGTTGGTAATCATGTCAGGAACTGATGGCCTGAAAAGCAGTTCAATAGAACATTTGTTATTAGTGGGAACCAACCTGGCGGCTGATGTAGCTAGAATATCAGCGGCTGCATTTTTTATTCTTGGG
>LPNX010775218.1:202226-348855 GCA_001517045.1 Pseudotsuga menziesii
ATAATCTACTCCTACTGCTAAATCTACTACTTTACAGTCAAACTCGTCAGCCTGAGAAAAACGAAGGAGATCAGGTTGGGTGTCAGATGTGTTGCTGGCCTCTTCCGCTTGATAATTCCCTGGTTCCAGCTCGAGAAAGTAGTTTCCCAATATAGGTTTGACTGGTATATTCTTCTCATCGAATCGAGTGACATTGTACTTCATGTGAGGTTCTCTCAAAACCTTGATATGATTAGGACTCCCTTTGTGCGGCAACCAAAGATGTGACCAATCTGTGGCAAAATACCCATTTAATTTGGCTGACCAATCTCTGCTCAGGACCAGGCCGTAAGCATTTGGTATGTCAGCCACTACGATGTTGATAATTGGCATACTTTATCATTGGATGCCAGATGGATCAGGACATTTTCCATTTCACCAATTACCTTGTCGTCCGTCCTATCCAATTGCACCACCCTCCATGTGGATGGCTTAGGCTGTTCATTTATTTTCTTACATACTAATATGGGCATGACATTAATTGACTCCCCTGAGTCCACTAGGCAATTGTGTACATTATGATTGAAAATTTCAAATGTCAGGAGGAAAGGTGGATGCTTGGTTTTAGACTTACCTCTGACGCTAGCTTCTCCAATCTATTCTTCATCCCGAGGCTGATTGTCAGCGGACAGCTTTTCTTTTGACGTTTCAAGTGCCTTCAATAACTTTTCTTTCTGTTGAGGTACTTTGCACATTTCAAACAGCGGGACGTTTGCCTTTATCTTCTTTAGATCTTCGACAATGTCATATTCGATTAGTTGTCTAGTGGACTGAGATTTATCAGTACTCACATTCTCATCGTTTGGCTTAGGCAGCGTTTTGTTTTGCTTCAGATCTTGGCTGGTAATAGTAAATTCTGGAATCTGATCAGCCAATGATTCGTCTTGAAATTTCTTCTTTATATTTCTTTGCAGCCTTCGAATCTTGGGAGCAGAAGACTTTCATCACTAACCGCCCCTTTGCTCCTAGTTGTCACGTTAGCCTCCCTGATATCTTTGCGTCCCTGGGTATTTTCCTCCTCTGCATCGAGTAAGGAGACAGAACTCCATAATGCCATGGTCTCGTCCTCCTACCCTTTTGTAGAAGTGGAAGCAGCATTTTCATTCTTTTCATCTTCATCTTCCTCCGTTAATCTTGAATCCAACTTCTGATTCATGACCAATGTCATTGAATTTATCCATTGCAGAAAATTCTTTTCGGAATGGGGATGTTGATGAAAAGTACAGAAATTTTCCATCCCTATCTCTGTCAGATTCATGGAGGCAGTTTTTTGAGGAGGAGGTTGGGTCTGATTGCCATCCTCCCTTTTTTTATAATATGGCCTGAAGAACTTTTGTGCTTCTTTTTCCTTTTTCTCTTTATTTAATGCACACAGTCCTTTCATGAGGGCAGCGTGAGTCTTTTGGACTGCGTACTTACTCCTGAACATTCTCTCGAAGGTATCCTAGTCTGGGATAGAGTTAGCAGGAAATCCAAAATACCACGAGGCCGCAGCTCTTTTGAGGGTGTGCGGGAACAGTCTACACACTACATCTTCGTGTTCCCCAGCCCTCAGACCTTCTATTTCCAAGTAGAAACTCTGTAGGTGGTCATCCACTAGGATTTTCTCATTTGGATCAAATTTGGGTAGTAGCTTCTCAAAGGCTTGAGGTAGGTCATGCAAAGGTGGGGTCAGATTTAGAGGTGATCTAGCTTTCCAAGCTGGTGGTGGATTTCGTGGATTCGGTGGATTTGCGTTAACACCGGCCATAAGTTGAGGCGGAGAGTGAGGGGGTAAACCAACAGGAGAGTGAGGACGTGAACCAACCGGGGTACGAACAGGAGAAATGTAATGAGTGTCTGGGCCCACTTGGTTCAAAGGCAATTCAACCTCCTGTATGGCAGTTTCCACAAGTTCTTCCTAGTCTCCAACCAACACTGAATCTTCAATTAGAGGACGATCTTTCTTCTTGTACTCTCTTCTAGGCAATTCGTGGATAATAGGCAACCCTCCAATCTTCTTTACATAAGCCCAGGTATGTCTTCTCAGATCATTAACAATTTCGTTGCAAACAAGATATAGATGTTCTCTGTTGTCTCCTTCCGGAATTGGATTACGCGGTCCACTACTTTCAGAACTGTAACCAGTGGAATAATCTTGGGAAAACAGGTTTCCTCGGCCAGCCATGCACTGGCGGCCCTCCTTCTAGCACCAAAACTATTGAGGCCTGGAAATTCGCAGGCGGAAACAGTAAGGGATTCTCCCCAATCAACGTTCCCAACTAGCCCGTTGACTGTTTGGAATAGGGAATCCGTTCGGTTTGCGGTCCGACTACCGTAGGTCAAGGAACAAAACTAAGGCTTTACCGGTTGCGGCCTGGCCCACCGAGTTTTTGTATTTTGACTTAAATAAATGATATGCAAGTTCCTAACTAAATGTAGGGTGATCAAGCTGCAAGGAGCGTTCACAAAGTGATGCGCAGGTTCTTACCTCTCGTCTTGCACTCGCGAGCAACCCAAACCAGATACAAAAGAAATAAGCTAACTGTCTACACTATCCCTAGGGAGAAAGGTTATCATTTTGGGTGAGTAATACACTTCCACATACATAAAGGAGAATCACAGGTAGCTGATACTTCTTCTAAAGCACATGAACACTTACAGATACTCAAATAACCAGATAGTCAATCATTTTATAACACCATCTATTACTCACAGCGAAAAATATCCAGAAATTACTGAAGAACATTTAGCAAGAACATAGGTTCAGAATATCGAATACTCTTACAGTAAATGAAACACAGCTGAGAACGAAATAGTTCCTCTTCAGCATTATTCATTGAGTTTACATTGATACATTTCGCTTTTCACTCTCTCCGACAGGCAAAAATTGCAGTTCCTATGCAAAACGAAGTAGTTCATCTTACAAGTAAACAAATACAAAGTTTTCCAGGGAAAAATCCCTTTTTCAGTCCTCCCTCCCTGTATTTAAACTACCCCCGCTGCCCCTTGGGCTACCACCCAAACGTGTGACTTTTCAGTATCTTCAACGATTCCACTTCTTGTTCTGGCCGCTGCATTCTTCCAATCATGCTCTATGAGCATTTTATCTTCTAACTGGTAATAGATGAGTCTTCCTCTAACTGTTCCTCCTTCGTTTGCTTGCTTTGTCCTTTTTTGTGTTTTTCCTTCCTTGTGATCGTGCCGGTTCCGGTACGACCAAGCTACGTCTTAGCCCATGGTCACTTTAGTAGCACCGAATTCCTTCTGCAAACAATCACAATGCATTATTCGTTGCAAAGGGGAGTTTTTTTAAACATTTAAACATTATCTGCCCAGCATTGTAAATCCGCAAGAGACTAGCCAGGTTCACTCTGACCAGGTATCAATTTAAGCTTTGGGCGGGAAAAATTATAAGCGGCGGTCGACCAACTTCTGCATCAGATGAGGTGAGACTTCAGGAGCTGCAATGGCGGGGAAAAATAGAAACCGGGTGAGCGGAAACATGGGCAAAAAAGGGTAATTGGACGTCGGGGGGAAGAGTGCTTCGGGAACCAGGAGGGATGGCTCATCTGCAACGGCGGACGGAACACTGGCATGGGACAGGCGACGAGGTGGAAAACTCAGCTCGGGCAGGAAAAAAACAAGGTCGGATGTCGGATGACACTTGAGTCGGGAGCTAACTATCTCCTCCTGGCCGCAACGGCGGGCGAGTGAAAGCTTATGGATAAGCGATTTTAAACTAGACGAATAGGGCGTCGGATGGTTCGGGAAATCGGACGAAAGAAAGGTCTAGGAGCCGCAACGGCGGAAGGGTTGAAACTTCGTAGCACCCGATCCAACAGTAAAAGAGGCTTGCTTAAAGGAAAACTGAGGTATTTGAGCAGTGCTAAGGATCGACTGTAACCAACCTCGCTTCTTTTTACAGCGGATGCGCTGAAGAATAGCAAATTTTCTTCTCTTCGACCACACATTCACGACCTGAACCAAAAAAATGAACAAGGCATACATGAATTACTGACATACACCTTCAGAGACACGGAAAGAAACACGCTCAAGGAGCCTAAAAGTTCGACGATCAAGCCATAGAAAAAAAAATCAGGAGGGGCCCAGAAATTAAAGCATTAATTTGGGGGGAGAAAAAAGTTGCAGTAGCAACAGATGGGCACCATCAAACCTTCCAAAGATCAAGCTTTGGTTGATGGATATTCGAGGGTGGATTCCAAAGGAAAGAAGAAATACAACTCAAAGAAGCCACCTGAGAAAAAGAGAGACAATTCAAAGTCTCAAGAGGACCCCTCGGGCTCCAAGAAGAACTTCCAGAAGAATAAGAACAAAGGTAAAATGAGAAAGTGTGTATACTACAGTAAGGGCTATTGTCCCAAGAGATATTGTATGAAAAATAAAATTGACATGTTTACCCAAATCCTGGAGAAGAACAACATCTCCCATCCTAAATGCGCAAAGAAGAAGGAAGGAGGATCAAATTCAGATGACAATGAGAGAGTACATGCCTTGGTTTCCAACACTTCAAGACAATCCACCTTCATCATTGATTCTAGATCTTCTAGACACATGGTTTCGACAAGATATACTTTCTCCTCTCTTGATGATTCGAAAGGTCCAAAAAATTCTTTGGGAGATGACTCTAATACTGATAGTCTGGGGAAGGGTAGGATTGATCTTGACCATGGTTATTTCAATGATGTGATGTATGTCTCAGGTCTTGCTGTTAAATTTTTGTCAGTGTATCAGATGACCCACACCAGGTCTCCTAAGAAATCCATCTTCTCTCTAAATCAATTTTAAATCACATATATTTCAAATGGTAAAGTCATAGCAAAACGTGTTGTGGATCGCAATTCGAAGTTATACAAGTTTTCCCATTTCATACATTTCTCAAACTCCTTTGGTATTCTCACTCATGCTAATGAAGCAAGAAATATTTGGCATGAGATATTTGGCCATCCTAAATACAAGTATATTTCATATTTGAGTGTCTAATACATGGTCATAGGGTTACAAAAGATCAAGTTTTCTAAGGGAGTCTTCCAAGGCTGCATCCTAGGAAAACACCTAGAGCACAAGTATGAGAGAGCTAGTCATGAGAGAACCTCTACACCCCTTGATTTAATCCATAGTGACATTGTTGGTCCATTCCATCATATCTCCATGAGTTAATAAAAATATTTCATAACCTTCATATATGACTTTTCTAGGTACTATTGGGTCTACTTCCAAAAACACAAGTATGAATTTTTTTACCTCTTCAATATCTTTTGAGCCTTGGTTGAGAACCAGTCTCGGAGGAAACTCAAGGTCCTCAAATATGATAATGGTGGTGAGTATGTAAATTCTAATTTCATCCATTATTGTGAACATGTAGGTATCCAGATGCAACAATATATTCCTTACACACCTCAACAAAATGGTGTTGTTGAGAGGAAGAATAAAGAACTCAAGGAGATGGAAACTTGTATGATGGAGTCTAAAAAATTGACACCAAAGTTTTGGGCTGCAGAAATAAAATATGCATCCTATGTTCAGAATAGGGTTCCTCAAAAGAAACTTTATGGAATCACTCTTTTCGAAACTTGGATTGGGCACAAGCGATATGTCACCCATTTCAGGATTATTGGCTCAAAGGGTTGGTTTAGAATTCCAACTGAAAAGAGGAAGGCTTTGCAAGAACAAATCCAAGAGTTCCTATTTGTTGGGTATTATGAATATTCAAAAGGTTACAATATTATCAACTTGATAACTCAAAAATATTTCATTTAAAGGATTTTTCAGTTTGAAGAAGAGCCTTTAGCAATAGTAGAAGTTGAAGAGTCCCCTTCATCACCAAAACCACTGATTCTAAGTGAAGAGACTAATAATTTTTATGATTCTGATATGTTGTATGATAATGATGATTTAATTTCATATCCTAATATTCCTATAAGACCAAAATGTGAAGCAAGGACCATTCATGCATCTGGGGATCTAGTTGGGAATCCTAGTGACACTAGGAGGACTAGATCTCAATTTGAAAATGCCCTTTGTGTGAAATATCCATTCTTTGCTGATAAGTGATATTTGATGGTTGAATATGAACCTTATAAATATGAATATGCATCATATGATCCAATAGGGAAAACAACCATGAATAAAGAATACAACTCCCTCCAAAAGAATGGCACATGGGAACTAGTTCATCTCCCCATAGGGAGAAATCTAGTAAAGTATAAGTGGGTTTAGAAAACAAAATTTGATGGTGATGGTTAAACTTTGAAATATAAGGCAATATTGGTAGCTAAGGTATACTCACAATTTGAAGGTATTGATTGAAATGAGACCTTTTCACTAGTGGAAAATATAGACACCATAAGGATAGCTTTGGCCATTGCAACTTCAAGGCAATGGGAGGTGCATCACATGGATGTGAAGTGTTCCTTTCTACATGGAGATATGAAAGGAGGGATTTATATGTAGAAACCAGAGGGTTTTGTATCTAATCCATATTTAGTGTGCATTTTAAAGAAATCATTTCATCGGCTAAAGCAAGCCCCTACGACTTGGTATGCCAAGATTGTTGGATTTCTGCAATCACATAATTTTGTTCGATGCAAGCCTAATGTGAATGTCTATTTGAATTTGATACATGGTTATTTAATGATTTTTTTTTGTATGTGGATTACCTATTTATAATATGATTTTCAAAGAAAGGGATTGCATCCTTGAAGGACGCACTGAATCATGCCTTTTCCATGACAGATTTGGGATTGTTGAGCCAATTATTAGGTCTTGAAATTTATCAGTCGTCACATGGAATCAAAGTTCATGAGTCCAAGTATGATTCATATCTTCTCAAAAATTTCATCATGAAGGATTGCAATCCAAGCAAGAGTCCATTCTTTTCCCGAGTTAATCTTGAAGAAGCAAGTTCTTCTCCTATGGTAAATAATACATTGTATAGGAATTTGATTGTGTGTTTGATTTATATTACACATACTCAACCTGACATATATTATGCATTGAGTGTGGCTTATAGGAACATGTATCAGCCTCATGAAATCCATTGGAAATCAGCTAAAATAATTCTGAACTTTGTTCAATGAACAAGAACTCATGGGATTTTTATGCAACAAAATATGACTTAGAGCTAGTTGGATTTACTGACAATCATTGAGAAGGTGACAACACAGATTGAAAGTCTACTTTAGGATTTGTGTTCATGCTTGTATATGGACCAATCAGTTGTTGAAGTAAGAAGTAGAGTGCCATAGAACTCTCATCTACAGAGGCATACTGTAGAGGAATTGTGAATTTAGATACTCAATGTTTGTGGTTGCAGGGAATACTTGGAGAATGTGGGATCAAATCAGAGAATTCCACTATTATATATTATGAAATCAAAGAACCATTTGAATCTCTACTGATCCAGTTCAAACATAACAAATCAAAGACATTGAGATCGATATGCACTATATTAGAGAGCTTGTGCATGATGGTGCCATTGCTCTACTCTACTCTGCATCTTCAAAGAAAGTAGCAGACATATTCACCATGGTGTTTTGTGAGAAGACCTTCAATAATATCAAATCACTACTATGGATTTCTGATCATGTGGTGAATAATGATTGATAACAATATTTCCAAAATTTTGTTTATGTCCATGTTTAAGGAAGGATTTTCCCCTTGGGTTTTTTCCTCTTTCCTTGGTTATATGGGCAAGCAATATGTAAAGGGTGACTAAGAATTGTTTATAGGCCGTATATTTTTCTAATATTTTACATAAAATCCGGATTAAGGGGAGTTATATAATAATCAAACCCATAGCTACCCATATTTGACATTAATTAATCATTTTTGTCTTATTCCTAGATTTCTTACTATGCTATTTGGCATCCACTTACACCTAGAAGTCAACAAATACTAAAACTAGATGAAGTATTTCTGTAGAAACATCCTAGGAAATATTTTGACAACTATGCAGCCATTCCAGTATAGAAAAAGCGTAGCTCTGCTTTTTCTGAAAGCTTCCTTGCTTTTTAGCAGTTTTAAGGCAAAAGGGAAAAGCTAGTCTAGGAGTAATTGTCTTGTTTTTTTCCTTAAACATAGTCCTTTTTTGCCATACAAAAGCATGGATCTGATATATTTCCACCTCTTATCATCTGGTACTCACTCAGCCAATTTGTGAGCATCTTGATAGATTAGGAAAGTGATTTATGCACATATGGGGGATTTTGACTAGTTTAGTAAGCGTGCTTTTTGTCCAGTTCGAATAGAATCCTTATGCTTTTGAAAATATGATGTTGTGTGATGTACACTTATGCATTATGAGGTTGTCTAATGTGCACTTATTCAATACATGACTGTGTTATGTTCCATATTTAGTCTCCTTTTTGTTGAATTTTACATGCTAGACTAGTAATTTTGCGAATATAATTGACTTACATCTTGGGCTTAATTTCCACAGATCCCAATCACTTGTGTCTCAGCTTAATACTGTTTATCAAGTGAGGAATTTATCTTTTATTCGTTATTTTTTAAGAATTAGGTTATAATTCAAAGAAATTTTGATTACATAACATACAATCATATTTCAAGACATCAAAACTCATTAATCAATGCATATGCAAATTATATTCTCAATTGGAATTTATCCCATACATTATAAAAAGTAATCAGACATACAAATAAACACGCATGTAAATTAATTCCTTATATATATATATATATATATATATATATATATATATATATGTATGTATGTATGTATGTATGTATGTATGTATGTATGTATGTATGTATGTATGTATGTATGTATGTATGTATGTATGTATGTATGTATAGGTCCATATTATTGAGGTCGAGTCTAGATATCCAATCATAAGTACATCAAAAGATAAAAAATTGGGGATCATAATCCCTCTTGGTGCTAAAAATCTAAGGATAGGTTTGATCATCAAGTTCGTATGCTACCGCCTCTAGGTAACATAATATTTATATGGACACCTTCTGGAGTAGTCTTAATCATGCAGGGGGGAATCCTACTACATGTTCCTGCATGTCAATCGATATCTTATACATTTATAGGGTAGGAATGTCATGTGTAAGTCGAGCCATTTTCCCCTCAATAGTACTAATCATGGAATTAGGTCCACCCACTCGATTAGCCATACACACATCTTAGAGTTCCCATCCAGGTGAATCATTCCAATGCCTACATCATACATTTTGACTTAGACTCATGAGGATACATATGTGTATATACTTATTCACAAAAAATTCATAAAAAATAAATAAATGAAAAGTAAAAAACATACCAGTCTCGCTCCATGCTTCTTCAGGAGGAAGCATGAGCTTTGGATCACCTCGAAAATCTAGTCCAACATATGGAAATTGCTCAAAAGATGGCACTTGTTGATTCCACCATGAGTGAAATTCATCATTGTATCCATTTCTAATATTGATTCCAACTTTTCTCACTGGGAAATATCTCCACCTAGTAATCCTAGGCTCGCGTGGATGTGGATGTGGAAGAGTCACCCTAGGTTCTAAAGTTGGGACATGCTCAAAGAAGACATCAATAAATATACTATGATATCCAAATTTCTTATTTTTTCCCAATTTACAATCATTGATATGTTTATTCATGTTCATAACAAGGCCCGAACACCAATGAAAGACCATGTTTCGTAGACAATCCACACCAATGTGCTTGTGATTTTGATTGGCCAAATGAAATGATGATACACTGACAACTTATGTAATAGTACTCACAATAGCCTTCAGTTGAAAATTCCCAATATTCCCAATAAGAACTTGAATGCCACACTTTCCTTTTCCATGCACATAGTAAGTGTTCACGTATTCTTGTACACTTAATGGATCACCACAATTGTTGGAACCAGTTAAGTTCATCACCATGCCATGATGTGACAAATATGTGATGAAATATATATATTCTTTAGTGATCTCCAATGTCTCACCTTGCAGATGAAACATACCTAGGTCATGGTCCCACTACCTCACAAATGTTTCCAATAATCTTTGTTGGGAATGCAAGTTGGTCATGTATAATAATTTTATAAAACCACATCATTGGAGTGAATTTAAGTTCAAAGGATCATGTATAGATGCTCAGTCCAGATCCCCAAGTTCTCTCTGATTCCATTCAAGTACTCTATCTACAAAAAATCATTGATTATGGGTCAATCACCATATTTTATGCATACCCTATAGAATATGCATGTGAAGTGTTTAGCATAGTGCATACCATACGCGGGTGCTGACCTATCCATCTTTGTATATTTTGAAAATACACGAGATCATAGGCTGCTACCCTCATATCTTGCATTCCATTTTATTTAGCACACTAAAACATAAAAAAAGTAGGTAAAACTTGAAATTAATGGTCTCGAAATGAAGATAGGAAAGACAAGATCTACCTGCAACTTGTAGATTCGAAAGTGGTCCACTATATTGATTGTAGCGAGCATTTGATTATCTAGGGATTCTTTGCACCACTCCAAGGTAAAAAACTAAATGACTTAGTTTTCAAACCAAAATTATTATTTATGGTAAAAAAAATTTAATTTTTACCCATTTTACATAGTTTCTTTTTTATTTTAATCCTACAACTAATGTTGTCTCACTTTTTCCTAGATTTCGATGATTGTTTTTTAGGCTATGGATGAAAATTGTGTATTATATCTTAGCATATAGGGTAGGATATTATCACTTTGCATTTTGAATCTATACCTTATCCCACTTTGAGCTATAGGATCCATTTTTCTCTACGGTCTATGATTTGTAGCCTCCTGATATTATTCAAATGGTCATTTTTATTTTATGGATTAGAGCCTACCTAACATGGTTCACCCTAGTTATAACCTTTCTTATCACTATGATACCGATGCTGCAAGATTATTGATCTCATGAGCCTTCCTAGTTTCTATTACATGCAAAAATATGAGCCTCACACTCTTTCTCTTTGCTCACTACCGTTCTATATAGGATCTCGTCATATGGAGTTACCTTTAAGCTATGTTTTGACTCTTTAAACATGACTAGATTTCCAAGTTTACTTGTTCTTCCAAACTCATTAAAGGAAGTGACAGATCATCCACATTGATATAAGTTCAACCCTTTTCCAGATGATATGGATTACTTACGAAAAATGAATATTCTAGTTCACTATGGCTAGAAGATTATTCTGAAGTATCGTTTTATTTTATTTTTGGGCCGAGGAGACTAAATTTATGAAAAAGGAACCTGATTAAGGTTACTTTTTCATTAGAGTAAATTTGGGGTCTAAAATGGGCCTTATAAGAAAACACCCCAACAATAAATTTTGTGAGTTTGAATTTAGAAACCAATATAATTTCAATAAAATGAGTCAACCATAATGGTTGAATTGACATATTTGTCATAAAAGAAAACTAGTTTTTTTGTTTGTATTTTCGAGGTATCTCCATTTGTTTTTACTTAAATTCTAAGTGAGAGAGCTCGTTGGATACAGAATTTATCTCTGTATCCAACGAGTACCCACAATGCATACTTTTGATGGACCCCGCTACCCCAGAAATAAGAAATACCTGAAAAAATGTGATGATAACATCATCATCACATTTTTTCAGGTATTTCTTATTTCTGGGGTAGCGGGGTCTGTCAAAAGTATGCAGTGTGAGTACTCATTGGATGTGGAATTAAATTTCGCATACAACGAGCTCTCCCTCTCAGAATTTGAGTAAAACCATAGGGAGATATGTCAAAAATATGATAAAAAAAAGTAGTTTTTTCATTCTTCCTACAAATTTAATAACTATTATTTTATTATTTTCCTTAGGAGGCCCATTTTAGACCTCAAATTTCCTCTAATGATTTTTCATGCTCTGGTTTAAACCATGAAAAAGATTCTGAGCATTGTTTATGCCATTTTCATGATCTCTAAAACCCCATTGCAAAGCATCGAGTTTATTGTTGGTTTCCCCATACTCATGAATAAATGGAACAAATCAAGTGATATTTCCTTCCTTAACAATCGTTAAACTAATACATTACATTTTCTCTTGAAGGAGCGCTGAAATGGTGATAGTTTACCCCTTTTTTAGTCCTTGTCGACTAACTATGAAAAATGAGTACATTAGTTCTTCTAAGCTAAAAGAGTTCTCCTATGGATTGTTTTATACTTTTTCATACTTTGGAGACTAACTTTATGAAAAATTCCCCCCTGGATTCTTATTTGTGTTGATGTATTTGTAACTTTGGAATGTATTCACTTGTATATTTTATATATTGTACCCGAATATTTATTTCGAGAAGCATCTGTAATGTAATTGAGTCATGTCATATCCCGATGTTCCTATCGAGAGATTCAATAATGTAAACAAGCCATGTAAATTCGTAGAGGTTAACCCTCTTTATTGATCAAGGGTTAAAGTCCCCACAGTTGTGGGGCCCTAGGGTTATTAGAATATCCTAGAGAAGTCATCCCTATGTGAGTTATTGTAATTCAGGGCAATAGTCCCCACCATTGTGTTAAGCTTAACCATCCTTGTTGATCAAAGGGGAAAATTCCGCACAGTTGAGGGGCAATAGGGTTATTAGGCTCTCGTTGAGATGTCGGCCCTGGTAATTAATTGTTAAGTGAGGCCGACATGTTGGAGTACAAATTAAGTGAACAAAATAATATAAATAGAGAGTGATCCTCTCTATTTATCACACACACTCACTCACTGGGGCATCAGTGAGAGAGGAGAAGCTCTCTCAAGTGTGAGAGAGAGCATAGCTATGGAGATCATCTTTTCTGTCTTTGGGTTTTTCTCTTGCCATTGGTGCTCATTCTATCTCTGAGGAAGTTGCAGGGTTTTATCGTTTATGGTTTCTTCGAGGAAAATTCTTTGTGTCTCTTGTCTCTTGTGATTTTTGCTATGCATGTTATTCTCCTAGATAAGATCCTAAGATCATATTGTTTAAATGATAAAAATCTAACATGGTATCAGAGCAAACCTGAGAAGAAGACACTGTACAGCTGTAGAAGCTAGGGATTCTTAATTTTTGGGTATCTCTCCATAATACATCAACAAAAGTATGATAGGATGACTCTTCATTGAAGGGCACATCTTTCTGTCGATGTAGAATTTCATTCCGGGCATTTTCAATTTTTGGTGTGGGAAATTAGGGCATTTTATAGAAAATAAATTTTTGAGTGATCCTAGCATATGAATTCTCTCCTCATCAAAATCGAATTTTAGAGACTCAGGTCAATATTTTTGGTTGGGTGAAACTCCAGGAAAGTCAAACCCTAGTTTGACCCTGGGCCAAAAAACCCATAAATACTAAAACTAATAATTTTTGGTGCATTCTTTATATCGTGGGATTGAAGAGGTTTTAGGGGCTGAAACTTTCACAGGTCAAATATAAATTCCTTATGCACATTGTGTCCAAGTTTTAGCCTCCAATTCTCTATATTCTAGGAGATATGATTCCTCCAAATTAGGGTTCCAGCCTCTTTCAGGATTCATCCCTAAACGGGACACCTAGGGTGAATTGCTATATATAGGGCTACAAAGGTCCAAATGAAATTTCTCAAGATGTTACAAAAATGGCACAGACTTTAATTTCTTTGGTACAAGTTTCGAACCCTGAAGATGAAACAGTGACATGTGGCAGTCCGTACAACTTCACTATGTTGAACAGTCCTGAAACAGGTCACCATTGGGAAAATGCTCATAAGTCCCAATTGGTGAAACCAATTCTGATTAAACCTATGGTGTTGGAATAGGGTTAGACATGGATGCCTCAGTATGAAATTTCAGACATAGAGGAGACGTAATTTCGTAGATAACATAGAAATAGTACCAAGAATTTTTGCAGAAGAAATTGGTAAACTAGGGCTTCTTGTTCCGGGAGATTCCCTCCACTGTTTTCATAAAAGGAGTACATTGTACAGCTCACTTTGAAGAGATACATCTTTATATCGAATCAGATCTAAAATATTCCAAGTTTTGAAAATTATGGTTTCTCTAACAAACCCTAGATCAGCCAGCTCTAGAACCAGGACGGACACCTCAATTCGATAAGATTTAATATTTTTCTATTTTCATTTGAGGTTCTCATTTCAAAGTGATCTATGAAATCAGCTTGATGACAATCTTAGTGAGGTTGACAAATTCCAAGCATGGAAGTATAGGATATCACTAGTTCTTGAAGGAAATGAATTGGACACCTACATAATTAGAGTGGTTCCATTTCCATAGGGAGATGAGGCTAAAATCCTTACACAAGAAGAACTTGGTCAAGGACAAGAAGATCATTGCTGATTCAATCACGGATCAAATTGTACCACAAGCATCTTCCCTATATACATTGAAAGAGATGTTTGATTCCTTAACCAAGCTATTTGAAGGGAAAAACATAAATTGGAAGATGACTTTGAGAAAACAGTTGAAGAATGTGAAGATCCAGAATGCAGAGACCATACAGTCATACTTTACAAGGGTCTCTCAAATCAAAGAACAATTTGAATCGGTAGAAGAAGAAGTGGAGAATGCAGCAGTTGTGATAAATACCTTGAATGGCCTCCTAGGATCACTGGATTCATTCATTTGAGTAACTTATGCCAGAAGGGAGTGATTACTTTCAGCAGACCCTAGGAAGAAGAATAAGCTCGACTCATAATAAGAGAAGAGAATATGGGAGCAACTGAAGATCAAGCTCTCACCATCCAAAGAAGATCCCTCAAGTGATGAGGAATACAAAGGACTCAACTCTTAAAGAACCTCTTATCCATATTAGAATTTGGATAAGAAATGATGAATGAAGAAGGTGATGAAGCTGAAGGCTCAAGAAGGAGTCTACCCATGAAACAAATAAAGATAAGTATTCAACTTGCTTTTCATGATATTGTTTTGTTATGCATTTGTTTATATTCAGTTGATGTATTATGCATGGTAGAATGTTTTCACTAATGACAGTATACTACTAATACGCATGTGATGGGTAAGTAGCTCATGGTGCTATACAACCTCCATTGCTACTTATCTAGAATGAAACCTCTTTCCTAACATATTGGATTAGTTCACAATCTCAATGATGTCTTGGTAGAGATGGAAGGAATCTAGAAAAGTTTCCGTGAGATATGGATGAATGTTGTATTGGTTAAAATACTTGCATGATCATATACTTATGCGTAATCATTTTCCATTATGAATATTCCTTATGAAATGTTTCTAACCATACAAATGCATTTGACTTGTAGGAAAATCATGTACAATAACCAACAAGAAAAGAAGGATGAGACTTGTTTCGAAGAATAAGTGATGACAGTTCAAAAAATAATCTAAGAATGAAAACTAATGCAGTGACATCATCAATGCAGAACCTTCTAGTTATGAAGAAGTAGCCAAGAATAAAGGGAAAAATGGTTCAATAATAACGATGTCTAGGATGCAGTATCGAGACCTGAACGGAAGTTAGTAGATGGAAACATCATAGGATACAACGCAATATTCGTAGCATGAGGCTTCTCACAGAAAGAAGACATAGAATATGAAGAGACAATTGCAGCCACTAGAAGTGAAGTCAAATGATAGGAATAATCATGTGTGCAAATGAAACAAGGCCTTGTACAAGCTCAGAAGACACCCGTGGGGGAACACATACATAAGGATCTTGAAGATCACCTAGAGTGATGAAGATCTTAACCTTTTATACAAGGTTGAAGATGAAATCCTATAGAGGATGACAAGCTCACAGATGAGTGTGGGAAGAACTTTTGAAAAGGTTCAAGATAGAGGATATCGGTATCCAGTGACCCTAGATGGATACATAGAATATTAGTAGCAGAGAAAGCTACTTGTCACTCCAGTACACAATGTTTCAGTGCATAGAGTATGAAATACGAAGAGAGAATGATGCTCCCCTTCAAAGGGAGTGACTACAGAAGATATTGAGGTTCGACATGATACAACAGGATGGACAACTTACTTATGACTCTAGGATGTACTGAGAGTAAAGTGGATTTCAACCTTTGATTCAAGGTTGAAATACTAGTGATGCTCCTATTATATTTCAATAACTTGTTCCTCACAGAAAAGAGGAACTCATTAAATTTGCAAGAAGAAGACTCGATGTTGAGTTCAAGATGAAGGACTTGGATATGATGCACTATTTTCTAGGCATGGAGGTGTGGCAGAATACAGATGGAATCTCCCTTGAACAAGGGAAGTATGTAGTAGATATCCTAAAGAGATTCGGGATGATGGACTTCAAGGCCATGACCACACCTATGGCATTGAAACTCAAGATATTGAGTGTTTCTTCATCAGATTCGGTTGATGCCACGATGTATCGTCAGATTATTTGTTCCTTGATGTACCTGATGAATATGATACCAGATATTTTCTTTGTTGTGAACACCTTGAGCCAGTTTCTAACGAATCCGAGACATGTTCACTTGATTGTTGCAAAGCATATTCTGAAGTACCTAAAGGGTATAGTTGATTATGGGCTCAAGTATAAGGCTGATCATAAGATTAACCTGAAAGGTTATGTTGATTTAGATTGGGAAAGCAATGCCATCAATATAAAGAGAACTTTAGGGTGCTATTTAGTATGGGATCAAGTATGATCTCTTGGTTTAGCAGGAAACAGTCTTGTGTGCCACTGAGTCTAGCTGAAGCAGAGTATGTCATAGCTTGTTCAGCTAGTTGTGAGGTAGTATGGCTAAGGAAGCTACTATCTAGTTTATTTGATCTCTAGTTGGATGCTACTTGTATATATTGCGACAACTAGAGTTGTGTGAAGTTGTATGAGAACCCGGTGTTCCATGATAAGTCAAAGCATATCGAGATCAAATATCACTATATTAGGGATATGGTGTAGAGAGGAGCAGTGAAGCTCTAGTATGTTGTGACAGACGAACATATAGATGATGTGTTGACTAAACCATTGGCCAGAGTGAATTTTGAGTACTTCAAGGAGAAGCTTGGTGTTCTCCAAATTGAGGTTCCCTCCAAGGGGAAGTGATTAGTCCGTGAGCCATTCTGACATGGTGAGAGGACTAGTTCCTTCCATGGTCAGATGTAAGTGCTAATCCATTCTGATGTAATTGAGGGATGTGTTCCCACATGATTAGATATAAGTGTTGAAGGCCATTCTCTAGGAGAATGGAGGAACCTGGTCAGTTACCAAGAATCCTCAGCCTAGGGATGAGATCCATTCTGATGTGACTATGGGATGAGCTCCCACATGATCAGATGTAAGTGTAGAGCCATTATGATGTGGCTGTGGGATTGGCTCCCACATTATCAAATGTAAGTGCAGAGCCATTATGATGTGACTATGGGATTGGCTCCCACATGATTAGATGTAAATGTAGAGCCTTTCCACAGATGATAGTATGTCTTTCCTATCATGTTGGTGGTTGTAAGTGTTGTGCCTTTTCACAAATGGTAGTAGGTGTGTCCTACCGTGTTGGTGATTGTAAGTGTTGTTCCTTTTCATAGATGGTAGTAGGTGTGTCCTACCATGCTGGTGATTATAAGTGATGTGACTTTTCACAGATGATAGTAGGTGTGTCCTATAATGTTGGTGATTGTAAGTGCTGGGCCTTTTCACAGATGATAGTAGGTGTGTCCTATCATGCTGGTGAATGTAAGTGTTGTGCCTTTCTGACATGGTTCTTGGATGTGTTCATCGCATGGTCAGATGTGAGTGCTGGGCGTGCCTTTCTGATATGGTGTTAGATGTGTTCCTCTCATGGTCATCTGTAAGTGCTAGGTGGGCCATTCTAACTTAGGGTCAGATATAAGTGCTGAAGAAGACCTACATGGAGGCCAGTCCTACAACCAACATGAGAAAGGGGTGGCTCTGTAGAACTTCCTGTGATGAGAAGAATGAAGATATAGCACCATTTGATTGAGATAGCGGAAGAAGTGATGATAATGATGATCTAGTGATGATCCAGTTTTGATGATGATCCAGTGATGATATAGCTTTGATCAAGATCTAGTGATGATCCAGATGATACAGAGAAGAAGACTTGTGCTGATAAATCATTTCAAGAGAATACCTACCTAGTTAAGACAAAGTGTTGATGTATTTGTAACTTCAGAATGTATTCACTTGTATATTTTATGTATTGTACCCGGATGTTTATTCTGGGAAGCATATGTAATGTAATTGAGTCATGTCATATCCCGATGTTCCTATCAAGAGATTCAATAATGTAAACAAGTCATGTAAAGTCATAGAGGGTAACCCTCCTTATTGATCAAGGGTTAAAGTCCCCATAGTTCTGGGGTCGTAGGGTTATTAGACTATCCTAGAGAAGTCGGCCCTAGGTGATTTATTGTAAGTTGGGGCAATAGTCCCCACCATTGTGTTAAGGTTAACCCTCCTTGTTGATCGGAGGGGAAAAGTCCCCACAGTTGAGGGGCACTAGGGTTATTAGACTCTCCTATAGATGTTGGCCTTGGTAAGTAATTGTTAAGTGAGGTCGACATGTTGGAGTGGAAATTAATTGAATGAAAGAATATAAATAGAGAGTGATCCTCTCTATTTATCACACACAATCACTCACTGGGGATCATGAGTGAGAGAGGAGAAGCTCTCTCAAGTGAGAGAGAGAGAGAGAACAATAGTGGAGATAATATTTTATGTCTTCGAGTTTTATTGCTGCCATTGGTGCTCATTCTATCTCTGAGGAAGTTGCAGTGTTTTCTCCTTTATGGTTTCCTGGAGGAAAATTCTTTGTCTCTTGTCTCTTGTTATTTTTGCTGTGCATTTTATTCTCTAAGATAAGATCCTAAGATCATATTTCTTAAATGATAAAAATATAACACTTTCTTGTTTTCAAACTCTTAAATTGTGAAAATATCAACAAGCATTTACTAATTCTGGCTTTTAAAATCCATGAATCAGTGATTCATCAAGAACTATTCTATCTCTTATTCAAGATTGATCAACAATGATGAAGATCCTAAGTATTGTTCCTTGGAATTGTTCAAAACTTTACAAGAAATAAAGGAAGGAAAAACCCTCTCTAAATTGTAAGTTGTTTTGGCAACAAGTTCACCGTTATGATTGAACAAAGCACCATCTTGAGTCAGCATACAATCTTAGTTTTGGGCTTTCCATTTTCAACCTATAATCCAAGTAAATATTCCTCCATTGATCACTTGATCCAAGTATATGGGGAATCTATTAATTTCTCCTGCATTGGAGATATGTCCAAATGTTTATTTTAAGTCTAAAGATGCCTTGGGTCACTTCTGTGTCGTGCTAACGTTTCAAGGATCCTTAAACTCTATCAGTTTCCCTTGATCCTTCTCTGACAATATCTGAGATCAATATATGCCATCTTACCTCATCCAGTATACCAATTTACTCATGTGATCTATTGAAGGATTCATCAATTCCTTCCTCCTCACAAATAGTTTCACATCAACAGCAACTAATGATGAAGACCTAGAGTTTTTCGATAATACCTTGGGATCCACTTTCCATTTTGGTGGTATCCCTTATGTTGGTTATTGGTATAAATTTTGAAATGATACTCCAATGAGA
This sequence comes from Pseudotsuga menziesii, assembly GCA_001517045.1. NCBI lineage: Eukaryota > Viridiplantae > Streptophyta > Pinopsida > Pinales > Pinaceae > Pseudotsuga > Pseudotsuga menziesii. The sequence continues at coordinate 221,805 of LPNX010775218.1, forward strand.
TCCTCCGTGTTTGAATTAAACTAATATATTCACATGGTTAGGGTTCATACTTTTTAATGGATTTGGAAGAAGAACTTGGGTTTTCAGCTTATAAAACCTAAGTTGTGCAAGATCGTGCCATACACTGCAAGACAACTTCAGCTTTGAAGATATTTTATTATGCTCATGTAGCTGCAATCCACTTTTTAAAACATGTGTGTCCTTGTATCCCGTATAATATGATCTATATATATCTTATAAATGGGGCTAGTGTTCCATATTATTGAACCTGGAATCATCAATGATGATATTATAAAATGACCTCTATCTTGTTTGTTTCATGTACTTCTTTGTAGCCTAGATTCTGGGTCCTCTATTTATGTAATTGTAATGTATTTCTTCCATCCTTACCCTCTGACCTCACACATTAGGGTGCATGTGTTATACCTCAAAATGGCACTTCTCCATCTGACTGATGACACTCAATGTCTCATCACAAAAAAATACATAATGGATGGAACAGCCTTATCACTTTAAGATATTTTGACCTAAATTACATGATGTTTACTCCAGTATTAACATATTTCATTTATTAGTTATATATATAGGTTAATTTCATATTGACAACCCAAGTATTATACATGAGTTACTCACACTCAACCCACTTGTTTACCGCAAAAGTTGCATACGCAAATTTCCTTAAGGAAACCCACATATCATACATAGGTTTCCCTTGTTCTACTCGTGTATTCCATAAAAACTCATTAAAAATAAAAAACCAAACTGATCATGAGGTGATTGGGGTCGCTTTGGAAACCACCCCAACTCCCTCAACTAACTTCATCTTGTGACTCCTTCTCCCAATGAACAATAAAAAGAGGAGAAGGGTTAGAGGAAAGGGGGGGCCTTTTTGGAGACAATGTTATGCTCGAGGAATTCTTTTGGATAAGGTAAGAAAGATGCCCTAGAACTAGGTTTCAAGGAATCCATATCAGATAGAGGAATATGTGTTTGTTCCAAGAACTTTGTTAGTAAAGAAAGCTATTTCCTTCCATATCTATGTTATGCATGTTTCAGTTATTAATATGTAATAATATTGATTATGCTTTTATTTTAAGTTTCAATATCAATATGTGTTTATGTATCTAATTTTATGATAGTTGAAGGTGATTTGTGAAGGGTAGTTGACTTGTTGCTGGTATTGGATGAGTGTATCTAAGGAGTACTTGGAAAGAGGTCAAGCTAGGATAAACCTTCGAAGGAAGCTATACATCCTCTTAATCCTTAAAATTTTTCTTTAATATATACTAGCAGGACCTCAAATGTTGGTCTGTAGAACCTCTACTATGTTTTTTGTCTCAACCCCATCCATATGATAAATTCTCTTACAACATAGAGTAAAGAGGATCTCAGAAGGATGGCTACTAAAGAGGATCTCAGAGGGATGGCTAGATAATAATATCTTCAATATTTGAAGGAATTGATCAAGGATATAAAACATAGACTTATTCCACATGTATCCACTCAAGAACAGGATCGGGATGAAAAAGAGGGCTTATTCCAGTAATGTTTGGAAAAAATTGAAACACAATTAGAGAGTACGAAGTTGGAGTCCTCAAACGTTGATGATTCACTACAACATCATGGGTTTATTTAGGTGCAAGGAACTAATTTATCCCCAATATTGACATAACAATGTTTAGTCGAAGGGATCTAATCACATGGATTTTTTATATCAAGCAATTATTTGATACACACCAGGTGCCAACTTTGCAAAAGGTAACTATTGCATTGTTGTAATTAGAACCTAATCAATTTGTCTAGTACCAATGGCTTGGTGACCATAAAAAGGACTATGTTATCTCTTGGTCTATATTCATAGAGGAATTGATTACACATTATGGGGATATAAATAGAAACACCTTTTTTATCCAGTTAGTAAATATCGATAAAAAAGGTTTGGTTACAGAGCACATCAAGCAATTTTATCAATTAAGTCTCATATTGAAGAATATTTTAGAATATAATTTGTTAGCTCACTTTAATGGAACGTTGAAAGATAACATTCAACATGAGTTGTGTATCTTTGAACCATCATCCCTAGATAAGTATTTCATGATGGAAAGGAAGGTTGAAAGTAAAAAGATGGAAATGACTACTAGAATGTCCTTCTCCAACTTTGTAATGAAGCTAAGGAAGCAATCATGTCCACTAACTCTATATGATACAAATTCAGAGAAATAGTTGAAAGACGGTAAGACGATAGAGGAAATGGATCGCATTGCATATATGTAACTACATCATAGGAGAAGGTTGTAATCGAGTTGGGTGTTGAAACCCTCAATGTCAATAAACACTATTTTTTTTGCTAACTCAATAGGGACATTCGTGAGGATTCCCTAAGGTTGAGAAGCATGACCATCATAGGTGCGAAGAGTGGTAGAAGAAGGTTGAAGGGTTTGTGATGTAAATTTATTCCAAACAAATGTTGCATAACACAGGTGGATGTGCCCTCATGAATGATGCATCAATGAATAACCAAATTCCAAATCGAGACCATAAATTGAAAGGAAACATATGATGGCATTTAGGGTTCTCCTTAATCTAGGTTGAAGGTGGTCAACCTAGAGTCATAGGGATTGAGGACACCTAAAGCAGATACCAATGCTTTACGTTATGAAGGAAAACTTTTAAGAAATTCCAAAGTGAACATGGTCGAGGGAGACTAGGCCAAGTCGTCGACTATATTGTAGTTAAGCGCAACTTTGGAAGTGACATTGTTCGTGACACGATGCAAAGGGAACCACAGGACTTTTGTAGTCTCATCTATGGGGGGTCTTGAAAAATGTAAAGACATATATGGAGCCGTAGAGGTAGATGCCACGAAGGGGTGAATTGTTTATGTGGTGTATCCATATTGGTTTCTTCGAGTCTGTAGGTTGACCTCAGATGATAACATGAGGAGATGATGGACACAAATATCAATGGGTTGACCTGCATAAGTGGCTCCAAGAGTGTGTGTGACCAAGGCCTAGGTTTCAACCATTTCTTGGTTTTCTAGGGGGATTTGGATCACCATAAGTGGAGGACATGGTGTTTCTCAATTTTTCTCAGCTAGAGAAGCTGCACTGGGGTCACATTGATTATTGGTTTGGAGTAAATGGTGGACGTAGTTCATATCAGGACACTAATGTGTGTAATGGTCGTAAGTTTTAAAAATGGTACGTGGATGGTTAGTTTGTATTTTTGTTTTATTCCCAGCTATAGGGTGATGCTGGAATTTCTATGTAGGGGGGTTGGCTCTATTGTTGTTCATAGGGTTAGGTTGTTGGCCACCTCCTTGAGCCTAGTTTTTCCCATGATTCCTACCTCTTTGTCATCTTCCATGCCTATGTTGGTTAGTATGGGTAGGTTGATTAGGGAGGTTTTGATGTGCATACAACTATCCTAGAGGAGTAGGAGGATTCAGGATTGGAGCTCAAGTCGGATGCGTATGTGGTGGGAAATAGGTAGGAGCAGCTAGGGGGGATGCAAAGTCGACTGTCTAACCATTACATGAGTGTGCTAAATGATTTGACCCGTAAATGTGAGTAATTGGTAGAAGAAGAACATAAGAAGGTGTGGCTCTAGACTAAGTCATTATGGGTGAAACATTTGGGGCATAACTTGGTTGGGAAATACTATGGGTGTTACTAGGATGGGATGGCATCGAAGGAGAGGTCGTGTAAAAGAGAGGATGCTAAGTAATAAAGTCAATGACTCCAACGACAGCATGGGATTCCCTAGACATATCTCTATTTTAGGTGTAAGCATAGGGAGCATTGCGTATAATGGTATATAGATAACCCGATTGGGAGTAGATGATATCAAACTGTTGTGCCTTTAGGATGGATTCGTCCATGGTTTTTGTGCGTTCAGATGCAATGTCCTTGGAAATCGGGGGTAGTAAGGTTTTAAGAAACCAATCTAGGAAAATCCTTTCATCTAACTCAATATTACATAAGATACAATAACATCGCCATTCATGGATATGATCCATCAGATCAGTAGTTGTGTTTTCTCTACAGGATAATACAATTTCCAAACCCTCATCGTATCAAACATGTAACTGGAAGTAATGGAGAAACATCAAGGCTAATGAGGAAAATACTTAGTAGGTGGAATTGGGCAGTTCAATATACCATTTTTCTGCAACACTTGTGATTGTGCACTAGAATAACCATAATGAGACATAATCATCCACTATGATGTTATGTTAATTCCATATTTGGAATGACATAATATGGTTTTGGGGGTATTTTCTGTCCTTTCCCTCAAACTTAGGGATGTCTGAGGGGAGTTTGGTAGGCATGGGAGGCCATATTGGGTTATGATGAATCGGGTCATTGGGCAGCCATGCCAAATCAGGCATGTTTAGATTAGCCATGAAAGGTAGACTAGAACTGAGAGTGGATCGGGAAGGGCCAATAATGTTGTCAGTTTCAGGAGGAATGTAGCTCCCATGGATGACTAGGAGTGGGTAAGATTGACTTCTGACAATAGGAGTAGTCATTAGGATGGTAGGAATAGCCAAAATGGATGTGGAAGGGCTACTTCCCCCATGCATAAATGGTGGTATGGTAGAAGCCACGATGGTTGGAGTGGGACTACAACTAGAGGGACCACTAGAACCAACAACAGTTTGTGCAGTGGAAAAGGGACCACTAGTACCAAGACCTATTGGTACACTGGAAGGAATACCTAGATTGATGGTCTGACCAGATAGAAGCCAGCTATTAAGCCCCCCCCCCCCCCCCCTATTGAAAGGGGTTAGGAGGTCCACCAGCCATGGGGATATATGGGGAAGTGAACAAGGTAGATTCATATTGATAGGATTATGAATCATACTCAGAGGCATTATATGGCTCTCACAGTTTAAGGAACTGAACTGAGGGGTATTCCCCCTAACCCTATATGAGTAGTGTGGTGGAGAAATGATTATGTGATGGTGTGTTGTAAAATGAATGCATGTGTAAGAGTGTAAAAACCAGGCTCAAGGTTTTCTATCTCGAGAGCTTCTATCTACAACACAATATTATTTTTCATCAATGGGATCTGGAAGTGCGGCAACAAGGTGTCAACGAACCATTCCTTGTGTTGTACATCCGACATTTGGAAGCTCACTTTGGCCATTAATGTCTTGAATCTATGGTCAAATTCCTAAAAAGAATCTACAAGAATCTGCTTGATTTATTTAATCTATGTAATGCACGCTGACTCAGACTTTGTCTTTCTAAACTCGTGTATCATTCCCACTCAGATTTGGTTGAGCATTTTCTACAAAACTCCTACTCGAACTATATAAAATTTCATGTACCCATATAGCACATGACCTCGCAGAGTCGTGATCATCTGTTCTTTCTTTATATCCTCATCTTACACCTATTTTATAGTCCATATGGATTCACATAGAAACTAATGTTTCTCTAGATCTTCTAACCCATTTCCATTGAATATTGGTAACTTAATGTCTATCCCAACCATTGGATTAAGTGTTGGTACATGTGGATAAACGTTTTGACTAGACGGACTCCCTTTTATGCTATTCAAAATGTTAGTACTACTTGTATTTACAAACCCACTTGGAGATAATTCTCTAGATATTACCTCTGGCGATGTGCATTGTGCATGGTGTTGTAGGCGTATGGTATCTGCATTCTCGATCTGTAGCTTTAGTTGATTCTTCTAATTCTTCTTATCCTTCGGATGTCAACTAATATTATTTTCTTCTTTGAAAGGACCTTCATCCAAATATGATGCAAGCTCATAGTCTTATTCTTTGGTCATGCTACAACTCCCTCTTCCTGTCACGGTCTTTCTTCATTTTCTTGACCAAAATGTTCTTCCACTTCTTAAACAACCATCCTCTATTTTAGTTCCACTATTGTTATATTTTTATCATTCAAGCTAGCATTATGATCTTAGGATCTTTAACTGAGAGAATAACATGCACATCAATAAACACAAGAGACAAGAGACACAAAGAATTTTCCTTGAAGAAACCATAAAGGAGAAAACCCACTTCCTCAGAGATAGAATCAACACCAAAAAGTAAAACCTGAAAACATAAAGATGATCTCCTAATAGCACTAGTCTCTCTCTTGTCCCATCAACTTCTCTCTCACTCATGCGCCCTAGTGAGTGAGTGTGTGTGTGATAAATAGAGAGGCTCACTCTCTGTTTATATTCTTTCATTCACTTAATGTCCACTCCAACATGTCGACCTCACTTAACAATTACTTACTAGAGTCGACATCTCTAGGAGAGTCTAATAACCCTAGTGCCCCACAACTTGTGGGGACTTTTCCCCTTCAACCAACAAGGAGGGTTATTCTTAGCAAAATGGTGGGGACTATTGCCCCAACTTACAATAACTCACCTAGGGTCTACTTATCTAGGATAGTCTAATAACCCTAGGGCCCCACAACCGTGGGGACTTAAACCCTTGATCAATAGGAGGGTTACCCATAATAACTTGACATGACTTGTTTACATTATAGAACCTCCCTATGGGAACATCGGGGCATGACATGACTCAATAACATTACATATACTTCCCGAAATAAACATCGGGGTACAATACATAAGATATACAAGTGAATACATTCCAAAGTTACAATTACATCAACACTCCCTCTTAACTAGGAAGGTATTCTCTCGACACAATTTATCAACACAAGTATTCTTCTCTATATCATCTGGATAATCATTGAGTTCTTGTCATCTTCAAGTCATCTTCATTTGGATCTGGATCATCATCATTAGATATAGATCATCACTCGATCTGGATCATCTCTATAGGATCAACATCACTGGATCTGGATCATCATCACTGGATCTATATCATCACTCAATATGGATCATCATCACTGGATCTGGATCATCACTGGATCTGGATCATCACTCGATCTAGATCATCATTGTTGGATCATCATCACTGGATCTAGATCATCACTGGATCTGGATCATCACTGCTGGATCATCATCACTGGATCTAGATCATCACACGATATGGATCATCACTGGGTCAACATCACTAGTGCTATCTCATGATTCTTCTTATCACAGGAAGTTCTACAAAGCCATCCCTTTTTCATGCTAATTGTAGGCCTAGCCTCCATGTACATCTTATTTAGCCCTTATATCTAACCCTAAGTCAGAATGGCCAGCACTCACATCTGACCATGAGAGGAACACATCCAACACCATGTCAGAAAGGCATAGCACTTACATTCACTAGCATGATTGGACACAACTACTATCATTTGTGAAAAGGAACAACACTCACATCCACTAGCATGATAGGACACAACTAATATCATCTGTGGAAAGGCACTGCACTTACATCTGACCTTGATTCATTAGAAAGGCATAACACTTAGATTCACCAACATGATAGGAAGCAACTACTATCATCTGTGAAAAGGCACAACTTTCATATCCACCATCCTGGTAGTACACACCTACTACCATCTATGGAAAGGCACTACACTTACATTTGATCTTGACTCATTAGAAAGGCTCTTAGTCCCAGACTAAGGGTTCCAGGTAACTGACCAGGTGCCTCCATTCAGAGAATAGAAACAACCATTATATCTGATCAAGTGGGAACATATTCCTTAATCACATTAGAATGGCCCTGCACGTATATATGATAATCTGATACTACATCCCAAAGTCATATCAGAATGGCCCTCAGTCCTAGACTGATCATTCCTGGTAACTGAACAGGTACCTCCATTCAGAGAATGGAAAAATCCCTTATATCTGATCAAGTGGGAACATATCCCTCAATCACATCGGAATGGCTCAGCACTCACATCTGACATGGAAGGAACCAATCCTCTCACCATGAAAAAATGGTTCAGCCCTTACATCTGACCATGGAAGGAACCAATCCTCTCACCATGTTATAATGGCTCACAGACTCATCTCTTCCCTTTGGGGGAAACCTCAACCTATAGAACACCAAGCTTCTCCCTCAAGAAATCAAACTTCACTCTGGTCATTTATAGCATAGAATCATATCAGGGCTGATTACATTCAAGGATAATCTGCGAGCTTCACCAGGACCGATTACATCCAAATAGAACCTATAGGTATGTTTACATCTGAGCAACCTACGAGCTTTGCAAGGATTTATGCTCAAAAAACCTGTCTCACCGACTATGCTAGAACTCTCTCTTTCGAGAGATCTCGATCTGGATCACATATTAGAGCTTCACTCCTCCTCTCTTAGCTGTACTCAGCACCATGCATGACTCCATCCAGCCAAACCAAGATATCACACTTGATCCCATACTGAAGTAGCACCTCAAAGTGCTCTTCCCATCAATGGCATTGCCTACCCAATACAAATCCACATAACCCTCTAGGTTAACCTTCTGATTCACCTCATACTTGAGCCCATACTCAACTGTAACCTTCAGGTACCTCACTGCATGCTTTGTGACCATCAGGTGAACATGTCTCAATGTGTTCACAACAAAGAAAACACCTGGTCTTGTATTCGTCAGGTACATCAAGGAACTAATCATCCGATGATACATCGTAGCTTCAACCATCTCTGGTGAAGCAACACTCAATAGCTTCAGGTTCGATGCCATAGGTATGGTCATGGCCTTGCAGTCCATCATCATGAACATCTTTAGGATATCTACCACATGCTTACCTTGTCCTAGGAAGATTCCATCTGCATTCTGCGATACCTCCATGCCTAGAAAATAGTGCACCGACACATAACAGTAGCGTCACTGGTCTTCCTCCTTCAACCTTGAAGCACAGGATGGAATCCAATTTACTCTTAGTAAATCCTAGAGTCATCAGTAATCTATCAATCCTGTCATACCATGTTGAACCTCAAGATCTTCTGTAGTCACTCCCGTTGAAGCATCATACTCCCTCGGTCTTCCATACTCTATGCACTGAAACATTCTGTACTGGAGTGACAAGTAGCTTCCTCTGCTACTAATATTCTATGTATCCATCTAGGGTCACTGGATACCAAGATCCTCTATCTTTGAAAGTGTTCTTGCACCCATATGTGAGCTTGTCATCCTCTATAGGATTTCATCTTCAACCTTGTAGCAAAGGTTAGGATCTTCATCAAGATCCTCATGTATGTGTTATCCCATGGGTGTCTTCTGAGCTCGTATAAGGCCTTCTTTTATTTGTACACATGCCTCTGTGTTTCATGTGTCTTAACTTCTGGCGGCTGAAAATGTATCTTCATAGTTTATTCCTCATGCTACAAATATTTCCTTGTATCCCATGATGTTTCCATCTACTGCATGATGGAACTACAAACTTCTCTTCAGGTCTCTATAATCCATCCTAGACATCATTCTTCTTGAACTGGTACACTCCTTCCCTTTCTTCTTAGCTACTTCCTGGAACGTTCTTCATCAATGATGTCACTCACTGGGTCTGAGATCTCTTCTTTGAAAGTATCATCATATTATTCTTCATCTTGGATTCTTTAATGAACCGTTGTCACTTGTTCTTCAGAGCAAGTCTCATCCTTCTTTGCTTGTAGGTGATTGTACACGATCTTTCCTACAAGTCAAATGCATTTGTATGGTTAGATTCATAAGGCATATTCATAATGGAAAATTCTTATGCATAAATATATGATCATGCAACTATTTTAGCCAATACATCATTCATCCATATCTCACGGAAACTTTCTATATTCCTTCCATCCCTACCAAGACAACATTGAGATTGTGCACTAATCCAATATGTCAACAAAGAGGTTTCATTCTATATAAGTAGAAATGGAGAGTTGTATAGCACCATGAGTTGCTTACCCATCACATGCATATTAGTAGTATACTGTCATTAATGCAAACATTCTATCATGCATAATACGTCAACTGAATATAAACAAATGCATAACAAAACAATATCATGAAATGGCAATGAAATACTTATCTTTATTTGTTTCATGGGTTTCCTTCTTGATCCTTCTGCTTCATCATCTTCTTCATTCATGACTTCATCATTTCTTGTCCTAATTCTCAATATGGATAAGAGGTTCTTCAAGAATTGAGTCCTTCATATTCCTCATCGCTTGAGAGATCTTCTTTCGATGGTGAGAGCTTGATCTTCAGTTGATCCCATCTTCTCTTCTCTTATTATGAGTCAAGATTCTTCTTCTTGTGTGTGCTCTTCTTAGAGTCTTCTGAAAGTAATCACTTCCTTCTGGCACACATTCCTCGCATGAATGAATCCCATGAACCAGGGAGGCCATTCAAGGTGGCTATCACCACTTCTTCATTCTCCTCTTCTTCTTGTATTGCTACAAGTTGTTCTTTGATTTGAGAGACCCTCTTAAAGTATGATTGTATGGTCTCTACATTCTGGATCTTCACATTCTTCAACTGTTTTCTCAAAGTCATATTCTGATTTATGCTCTTCCATTAAAATATCTTGGTCAAGGAATCAAACATATATTTTGGTGTCTTTATGGAAGAGACTTGTGGTATAATGTGATCTGTGATTGAATCAGCAATGATCTTCTTGGCCTTGACCAAGTTCTTCTGGTGTAAGGATTTTAGCCTTATCTCCCTCTGGAACTGGAACCTCTCTACTTATGTAGGTGTCCAATTCATTTTCTTCAAAGAGATCAAATAATTCCATGCTTGGAAGTTTTCAACTTCACTAATATTATCATCAATCTGATGTGATATATCACCTTGAAATGAGAATCTCAAACAAAAATAGCAAAAGATTATATTTTACCAATTTGAGGTGTCCGTCCTAGTTCCGGAGCTGACTGATCTAGGGTTTTGTCAAAGAAACCCTAATTTTCAAAACTTGGAATATTTTAGATATGAATGGATAGAAATATATTCCTCTTCAATTTTAGCTATTCAATTTGCTCCTTTTCTTAAAATAATGGAGAGAAGCTCTCGGAACAGGAAGCCCTAGTTTACCAATTTCTTCTACAAAAATTCCTGATACTGTTTATTTGATATCTCTGAAATTACCACTCATTTATGTCTAAAACTTTTCCCTATGGTAGAATATCCTGTCCTTGTTACAACACCATAGGTTTCATCAAAATTGGTTTCACCAATTGGGACTTATGATTGTTTTTCCAAGGTAACCTGGTTCAGGACTGTTCAACATAGCGAAGTTGTATGGACTGCCACATGTCACTGTTTCATCTTTAGGTTCTGAAACTTCTACTAACAAAATTAAAGTGCATGCCCTTTCTGGAACATCTTCAAAAATTTCATTCGGACCTTTGTATCCCTATATATGGGAATTCTCCCCAGGTGTCCTGTTTAGGGATGAATCCTGGAAGAGGTTGGAACCCTAACGTGGAGGGATGATATCTCCTAGAATATAGTGAATATGAGGCTGAATTTTGGATACAATATAAATAGGGATTTTATATTTGGCCAGTGAAATTTTCAACTCCTGAGCCTTCTCCACTACTGAGATATAGTGAATATACCAAAACTTATCAGTTTTAGTATTTTAGGGATTTTCCAGCTTAGGGTCAAGCTAGGGTTTGAATTTCCCATAGTTTCACCCAAACAAAAATATCGAACTAGGTATCTAAACATATATTTTGATGAGGAGAGAAATCCTATGCTGGGATCACTCAAAAATTCCTCTTCTGTAAGAAGCCCTAATTTACCGCACCAAAAATTGAAAATGCTAGGAATCGAATTACGCTTCGATAGATAGATGCAGCCTTCAATGGAGAGTCAACCTTGCATACTTTTTTTGATGGATTGTGGAGAGAGACCCAAAAATTAAGAAGCCCTAGATTCTACAGCTGCACAATGTATTCTTCTCAGGTTAGCTCTGATACCATGTTAGATATTTATCGTTCAAGCTAGCATTATGATCTTAGGATCTTTAACTGAGAGAATAACATGCACAGCAATAAACAAAAGAGACAAGAGACACAAAGAATTTTCCTTGGGGAAACCATAAAGGAGAAAACCCCACAACTTCCTCAGAGATAGAATCAACACCAAAAACCTAAATATGATCTCCCGGCAACAGTAGTCTCTCTCTTGTCCCATCAACTTCTCTCTCACTCATGCGCCCTAGTGAGTGAGTGTGTGTGTGATAAATAGAGAGGCTCACTCTCTAATTATATTATTTCATTTACTTAATGTCCACTACAACATGTCGTCCTCACTTAACAATTACTTACTAGAGTCGACATCTCTATGAGAGTCTAATAACCCTAGTGCCCCACAACTTGTGGAGACTTTACCCCTTCGACCAATAAGGAGGGTTATCCTTTGCACAATGGTGGGGGATATTGCCCTAAATTACAATAACTCAGCTAGTTTTGACTTCTTTAGGATAGTATAATAACCCTAGGGCCCCACAACTATGGGGACTTAAACCCTTGATCAACATGAGGGTTACCCATAATGACTTGCCATGACTTGTTTACATTATAGAACCTCCTGATGGGAACATCGAGGCATGACATGACTCATTTACATTACAGATACTTCCCAGAATAAACATTGAGGTTACAATACATAAGATATACAAGTGAATACATTCCAAAGTTACAATTACATCAACAAATATCTCCAAGGAAAATATCAACTTAGTTTGCACCATTTTTTACATACTTCTATTGCAACATACTCACCTTTTTGTGCACAGCTTCCAGCTTGTTACATTTGCAGGATTCCTTTTCTCTCTTCTTGTGCAAATTCTAATGCTTTGAAATTTACCCAACCTTGGATTTTAGGCTTTGTCTCCTACCACAACATATCCCTCACTGAAATGATTCGGTCCCAACAAGATAATGATTTGTTGGATTTTGGATTCCATTCAAGTTAGGTTCAGTCCCTTCTGTTTAGTGCAACAAAGACTAATATATCATCTTGAAAGAGCAAGGCTCAGTCGAAATCACCTACAGCGCAGATGCAATCTCACCTAATATATCTTCCTCATGTGTAACTTCCAGAACTAGGTTTTTGCAGTTTGGTGCGGGATTTCTTATCCCTTGGAAACATGCCAAGGTGCTCAACTAAGTTTGATGTGTGGGGTTTTGGAAATTATTCTACACATCCAATTTGTGACACGATTCCTCCTTGTGTAAGTATTATATCAACAACCCAATGAAACATAAGTACATTCACACATTCACAATAACACTGCAACAGATATAAAAATACTTTGTGTAAGAAAAGACATAGAAATTTAGTCACAACAACATATATGCATGCATCCTAAACACATCCATCACTTATACATTCAACACAGTAGTTAACGTTGAAAACCATCTGGGAAAAACCACAAAGCCGCTCTTCATCTGGAATGAGAAATGTATGCACCTTCTATCTGTGCACCAAGATGCAGACTCTATTCTATATCTTCTTCTTTATCTACACAAACTCTATCTTCCCCTCATGATCTCTACTGTTCTCTTCTACTCCCTCCCTACTTGATTCTAATAACGATCCACACACAACCTGAATCAACTCAAATTATCCTCCACTTATGCACACTCAGTTGTAGATTATTCAACCCTTTCCTACAACATTAACAGACAATTATTCATATAGAAACTACCAGAACAAACCAAAGGCTACCTCTGTGGGATTGACGAAGAGGAGACTTAACATAGAAGAATTTAACTGCAAAGAATCTAACCCCCATACTTCTTGGGTTCCTCCTTTTATAACTTCTTACATGTTGCTTTCAATAGACTTCATACAGTTAGCTAACATGTTGTCTTTCTTATTCTAGAAACACATGTGAGTGGGAACTAATGGCCCAAATGACAAAGATGCTTTCATACATGCAGGTTCTGTCGAATCTGTCTAGCTTCATACCCATGATCTTCCCGAAATTTCATTTTCTAGCCGTTATTCCCTACTGTCATTTTGTAGCTGATATACCACTACACGCCTTTTGGTGCTATTCTTTCATCGCACCTTTCCTTCTCGTATTCCTTCCTCCTATTGCACATAATCCTTCCGTTGCACATCTTCTTATGTCGTGTATTTCGCAGTTTCCTCTTGAACTATTTCTTTCCTTAAATCCTTCTTCTTTATCTGCTTCTGTCATGCCTCATTTTATATCTTTTTCATCATCTTCTCTTCCTTCCTGTTAGTGCCAGAAATTGTTCTTAGACTACGAAAGAACAAGCCAACACAATCTCAATAAACACAATTAAGTAAAAAGGTATTTTAGGGTTTTGGTTGTACATTTTGTAGACAAGAGGGAAGAAACTCCACAAAGCTAAAGCAAACATTGAATCGTGAACTTTCAAAGGACTGAGATGCATAACATATGAAACATAAACCAACACAATACTCACAGCACTGAATTCCACCCACAGCTAATAAGCATTTCATGCATAATAACCTTAAACAAGAAATGGGTATATCAACTGAGTGATTAAAACAAATCAGAAATGAAACTAGACAATAGACTAAATAGGGCTTATAGTTGCATATATTTCATAATCAGTCATTCAAAAATACATAAGAGCTTTATACTTAGCTTCATAAACCACAGCTTGACAGCCTCCCCTTGCCACAAAAATCGAACCCTTACACTCTATCCTTGTCCATATTTTATAATTATAAAGAAGTATTTCTATCTTCCCTTCATTAGGTCGAATTTGAAACTACTCAACAGTTACATTAACCTACTTTCAACTAATTGACTAAAAACAGCAAAATCGGATTCCTGGTAAATTTGGCGAATTTCTGAAAAATAGGTGTCAAAGAAGCTTCCATATCTCTCGATCCGTGTCACATGTGCGAAAACTGAGAGAGGTTTTTTTGAATGGGTCCATGATGGATAAAAAATCTCTTTTTAAAAAAAAAATTCATCTCCAATCAATAATAATATTTCTCGCAAGATGAAGACTAAAACAGGAAAATATTAACTTTTTTTTAAAACCCTGAAAAATAGGCTGTAAAGACTAAATTGAATCTTTCAAACCTTCACAACTATTACAAAAATGAGAGAGGTTTTTGTGAATGGGTATCTTGTGAACAAAAACATATTTTTGTTTTCTAAAATTCATCTCCATCAGCTCGTGATTTGCACTCAATTGAAACAACCCAAAACAGGAAATACAGAGCATAATTCTCAATAATCTTTGCACACTTCAAGTCTTGCAATGGTTGTTCTTTACTATTTTCTTCAATCAAAGTTGTGATGTATTCACTACCAATTAATTCTATGTGGATTCCTCCTATTTCAGACTATTTCTATACATCCTATTTAGTGTCAAACATTTTGGTATTAAGGTCTTCTATACTCTGAGAAACAAAAGCTGAAGATCTTAGGTAAGATCTTGTCAACTGCTTGACTTCTTGCAAACTTTGTGTGCCAACAGTAAGCAGATGATCAGCAAAGTTCTTCGCACAATATAGGGAATCTTTCCAGCTTGCATTTAGGAGTGTCTTCACAATAGCCAGCTTCTTAGAATGTGAGAGGGAATTCCAGGTCATTATTGTATTTGCTGGCACAGAGCCAAATTTGCAATCTCTAGGATAGTTGTTGATGGGCCTGCAACCTCCTTCTGGGTAGAGGTACATGAAATCACTTATGGACTTTGTTGACCATGATTGATTATTCATGCCTTCTAGAGAATACAACAAGGCAGTATGAACTTTTAAGAAACCAATATCTCCAATTCCTTCTACAAGATAGTGAAAAGCCCCTGAATGACTAGAGTATGTATTGTCTGGAAGGCATGCGCTACTATTACCACAAGCACTACACAAACCCCTTCCTTCTACTTCTGAGGGTGTAGAAGATGTAGAGCAAAAATTTAGATATGATATCTTCATCATTTCTCACAGACGGACTCTTTCCAGGATCCTGTTGTAAAACAAAACTTACAAGGTAGTGCATTGGGTAGTTCCATCCAGCTGCTGTCATATAGCCTACATGGCAAGACTTCTTTCCCTAGAAATCATTCAAGATCAAGTCACTTTTCTTGTCGCACATTCTCTTGTTCACAACAGCAATAGAATCATATGAATCAGCATGGTTGCAGTACTCTTCGACCATTATAGCCTTCAAGGAATAGTTCTTAAAGCAATATATCCTGGGCCTGAATCATGGGAGATCAGGTATGATTTCTCATTTTTATTGCTTCCATACAGTCAGAAGTTGTCTTCTTTTTTACACACCTCCAAGTGTAATCATCTATTGGACTCAAAAGGCTTATATAGTATTGGCATTTCACAAACTCATCCCGTACTACACACCATTTCACAGTATTAGACCCAATTTATTCAGGTAGCTCTGTACTTGGATCAGCGTCTTCAGCTGTCGGTGCAGTTGTTGAGGAATTCTTAATTGTAGGTGAAGTGTTTCCAATAGATGATGGGGAAAAAATAGGTGCATCTCCTAAGGTGGCTCTCGGAGCAGGTGCATATGCTTCTAAATCAATATTTCCAGAACTAGGAGCTGGAGCTGGCCCTAGTTTAGCAGCTATTGGAACAATGAATTCAGTTGCTAAAATCACGTGCTTATGTCTATTAGGTGTCTAGTTTTATTCTTTAAACCTCCTTTGACCACCATGATAACTCCAAACGGTCTCCCCTCAAATCCCTAAATTTCTGACATGCTTTAATATTTGATTACACAGTGCTAACACTTCACCACAAACTCATTTAATCTTCATGCACTTCAGGGGATATGAAATTCAAGGTGAATTTGCCTCATCGTGTTTATTCATCATGATTCCACTACTCTGCATTAGACCATGCGACTTGCACTCATGATGATTTGCTTGGAGTATAAACACATGTCACAATGTTCACTCTGAAGGAAAACACATATCAAATCCATTAACCGAGTATGAATGACCTCTCATTTGTGTGAATTTTTCAAAATTGGACCCAAAAATGATGATTTTCAAACTACACAGTTTTCTTGTAGTGCGCCTGTGTAACTTTTCTAGGCTTGCGCTACAAGAATACCTGTTTTATGATATTTTTAACCAAAACTCCAAACAAAGTGTTATTTTTTGGTAAATAACTTTAAATAAGGCCTTATGATATTTCTTTAGAACCTTTCAGAAATATATACATCCTATAAGCCCATAAAAACCATGAAATTAATTTAGTAAAGCCATAATTAAAAAGAAAACCTATTAAATCAACTATAAACATAAGCCTAAAATAAAAATATTTTAAAATAAACCAAGGTCAAAACTTTAAAACAATAAAAAAAATCATATTTTTAAGACAAGCAAATGGTTCAAAAATAGAAAACAAAAACATGCTATAACACTTCCTTCTATGGTTTCCTCTGTCGCATCTCCTTTCTCTCCATTTTCCTTAGCTCTTCACATACTTTAGTAGAATTCTAAGTGAATTATGATTTCCTTTCCCTAGGCCCAATGCTAAAAAAATCAAAGGCATGATGGAATGGATGATTCCCAAAACCCTGAAGCCTATCTCCAAGGATTCTTAGGTGTGGAAGGATAGTATCACAAGTTTGTTTGGAACTATGGAAGAATAAAAACTCCTCTAACAACATTACTAAATAAATATTCATTTTCTTGGACTCCAGAGGTAACTCAAGCTTTTAAACAAATAAAAGAGGCAATGTGTAAAGATCTTGTTTTGATGACACCAGACATCACAAAAACCTTTATTATGGAATGTGATGCTTCAAGAAATGGAATTGGAGTTGTACTAATGAAAGAAGGACACCCTCTTTCCTTCGCAAGTCATCCAATCAAGGGAAAGAACTTGAAAAATACCATTTATGAGAAGTAAATGTTTTCAATACTACATGCCTTGAAGCAAAGGAGCCCCTACCTCATAGGGAGACATTTCAAGGTTAAAACTAATCTTGATATCCTTAAATACTTCTTGGAACAAAGGCTATATTCATAAGAGAAATAATCATGGGTGACAAAGATGTTAGGATGTGACCTTGAAATCATCTACAAAAAGGGGAATAAAAATGTTGTTGCAGATGAACTCTCCAAGAAATATAAGGATGTTGAATCATTACTCTATGATATCTCGATCATCCAATGAGATTGGATGGTTGAAACAACGGATGAATGGAAAAATGATGAAGAAATATGGGCATTCATTGAAAATATGAAGCAGGATCCCAGTGCCTCTAATAAAATTAGGTGGAAAGATGACTTGCTATGGTACAAGGATCTCTTATATATTGGTAAGAGCTCACAACTCAAGAAAAAGGTACTTTTTGAATTCCTCTTCTTGCTTATAGGAGGGAACTTAGTTTTCTTAAAAGCCTACAAAATGTAAAGAAATATTCTTTTGGGGATGGTCTTAAAACTGATGTTCAAATCTTTGTGACACAATGCTTGGTTTTCCAAAAAAATAAAGTGGAAACAATGAAGACCATGGGTCTCCTACAACCACTTTCCATTCCAAGCCAAAGGTGGGAAGAGGTATCTATGGATTTTATCATAGGTTTACCAACTTCTAAAGGAAAAACTGTCATCATGGTGGTTGTTGATGGACTTACTAAATATGCACACTTATGTGCACTATCTCACCCTTTCAAACAAATCACGGTCTCCAATGATTTTATGGAGACAATCCAAAAACTACATGGTACCCCAAATATTATAGTAAGTGACAGGGATCCCATTTTCACTAGAAATTTTTGGACTGAATTATTTTCTTGTTTGGTTACTCAACTGGCTCATAGCTCATGTTATCATCCTCAATTTGATGGACAAACAAATATTGCAAATTATTGTTTGGAAGGGTATCTTCGATGTTTTGTAGCTGATAAATAAAGACAATGGGTAAAGTGGTTACCCTTTATAAAATGGTGGTGTAACACTTCCTTCCATATATCAACAAATTTTACCCCATTTATGGCACTTTATGGCTATCATCCACCATCCATGACATCTTCACTAAGAGAAACCTCTAAGGTTCAAGCAGTGGAAGACCTCATGAAGAATCAACAACAAGATCTTTGTAATGCACCATAAATTAATAAATTATTACTACTTTTGTTGAAAATGACTTTAATTATTATTTTTATTATTTTCCTTATTTTTGACAGAAAGTAAAAAATAAAACATTTTGTAATTAATCACTTTCATCTAATAAAATATGTTAAAGGGGAACACAAGTGGAAATATATCTTGAAGAGTGTTCGCTCACCCATACGAATAAAATACAAGTGGTTGGAGCCACTGAGTGAGAAATCAAGATGCAAGAGGCATCATCCTCAAAAATCAGGTCACAACTCCTAGCTGAGTGCTAAAGAGCAGCAGGCTCATAAATGACCAAAACCTAGGAAACATACTATTTATTAGCATGTCCATGAGCAACAGGAGGCTATCATTTGACGGGGATTGAATATGAGAATGAAAGAGATGGCACATTGAAGGATTTTGCTGTTGTGGTTCAACGAACAGGATCAAGGGTTCTGGAGCAAGTAATTTGGCTAATCTGGGAGTTGGTTAGGAGGAACAATTTTTTCACTTTTGTTTTCCCAGCAGTGGTTCTAGGTTCTTAATCTATGTTTTAAATTTAGAGTAGAATATTTTATTCTATATTTGAAGTGGTTAATGTAAAACCTAGTATGCATTGGTTAGTTTAGTTTATTTATTAATTATGTTATGATTATAAATTTTAAGAAGAAGTTAGGAATTTATTTGATTAGAAATCTATACTTGAGTTAAGAACTCTGTTTTTATTTGAAAATAGAATCATGCACTTATTTGATGTGTTATCAAATTAGATCTATTTCTTTCTTATTCCATAGATGTAGTTCTACTTGATTTATGTATTCTTTCTCCCTACACTGTTTTTTTTAATCTATAATGTTAATACCGATCTATTGTAGAGTAACCAGATCCTCTAGTAATGCTATTTAAATCTAATTATCTCATGTTTCAATAGAATGAGGAATATATCCTAGTTTCAATCCTTAAGATATCAAGAATATATATCGTGACAAATATTATAACCTAGCCCTTTATATATCTAAGAATTATATAATCATAATATTTTATTAATGTACATAATATATCTGTTACAAATCGATCCATATGGTGAACTCCTACAAAACGATTATATTACTTAAAGCATTCTTATGAATCTAAAAAAACCAGCATAACCAAATCAAGGATCCAAAGAAGTATATCATCTACGACTTAAACTTATCCAAATCACACATCTACAGTAACAAAATTTGAACAAAATTTATTTAAATCTAAACCAGTTAACATGCGACCGAACATAGGAAGACAAGTTGAGATCCATCAATTATCTCCAAAATCAAATCATGAAATCACTAAAATAATCATTTTATATTGTATAAACAAACATGTATGGACGAAGATCCTAATATAGTTATAATTATACTATCCACGAATTCAATAAAGTACATATATAATTAAGTTGAATCCAAAATACAATCGTAGGAAAACAATCCATTTGGTTGCAACTACAAATCCGCGTCAACACTTTTTACAAAAGATTCTCCTTCCAAGGACCAACATTAAGCTCATCAAGGTTTGCAGTTGAGCTTAATAAAAGACTGTGTATAATCATAATTAAATCCAAATCAAAACTATAGTACATCAAGAAAAATTATTTTATATCCGCATAGGTCACAAGATTCTGCAAATTGCTGAAGTTTTAAATATGGTCATAATTGTTATCATAAACAACACCAATTACAACGCTTATTAGCGTTAATAGAACCTTGAAATATACAATAAAACCCTTACTAATCATCGAAATCTTTAGTCGATATCATTATTACTTACACAATAAGGTGGTAAGAAAACTTAACAACATTATCAACAAAATAAAGAATGGTTGTAAGACCTCTAAATGCATATACATATTATAGTAAAAGACCCTAAGGGTCGTTCCTTGTAAACTAAAAAATATTTTCAACATAATCAACATACCGGCAAGCAAAGTTTCATTTCAAAATTCCACAGACCCTTGAGACTGGTTGTTTCATTCAACCAAATCGTATAAACATAAATGGTTGTAAGTCCATCTAAGATGAAAACTATTTTTCATCGGAAAAGTTTAAAATTAATCATAGTAACACCAAAACCCATTTCCAAGGTGAATGGTTACAAAAGTACTTCCAAGTAAACCCTAAGGGTCTTTGTTTTACAAATGTTGTTAATCAAAAGGGAGAACTTATCTTAGGGACTGGTAGCTTACTCCATTCGAAACCCATGTTCTCAACCAGGGTTACCTGCAACAAGTATACATGTAAGTCAGTGATATTATATTATTCTCATAAGTAAAAATAATATTAAACAATAGGTTTTAAGAATATGTTACCTCGACGTTTAAAAACGCAGTCCTAGGAGGAGGTGACCTTGTTTCCTCCCTCTCAAGCACCCTCAACCTGCAACATTGCAAGTTTCAGTCAGAACATTGTCTTAAGTTGTTAAGATAAACAATTTTGCAAACGAATGTAATTTTTAACCTACCTTCGGCATGTTGCAGAGAAGGCCAGGGTCCAAATCCCCCAGAGAGCCCTTATCCCTCCTCTTCCTGTAACCACAACCAACAATAGCAGTCAACTTCAAAAACACTATTTTTTTTACAACTAAGTAAATTGCAAAGACACTTTTCCTTCTTATTGCTTAATAGGCAATTCATATGCCAAAGAATTTCAAGATGCATTGAAGCACTAGCCATGGAGTACAGATCGTTATGGAGGCCATGCGTTCCAGAGTACCTCAAAAATGTTAAAAACACCACACCAATTAACACGAAATTTAACAATAAACCCTTACACCTTAACCATTGCCACTGAGCAGAGTTTTGACACTCACGGGTTATAGGAAAAATAAGTATTAAAAAATTCATCAAGAACATAATAGAGCTCGACTCTCTCCTTCCTTGGTAGGAAAAACAATAAAATGAAGGGTTAATAGAAGTTTCTCATCGCAATAAACCTTTGTCCAAACCCTAGAATTCGAACTGAACATATGGAAGGTGTAGATTAAGACAACTAGCTACGTGGAAGGCATGGCTGCGCTGTCAACTCATAGCCAAGGAATTCCTTTATCACCAAGTCAACTAAAGGAAATGGTGAAATAATTCACGGCCAACATAATCATGGGTGTTAATCATTGCTTACAAGTTCCAACCATGCGTTTTATATTTCCAACATCCAAACATTATAACATGTGCATAGGAAATCCAACAAAAAATTCTTAAATGAGAAATATTTGTCTTATTTCCACTCTAATCTTCAAAGGAGCTTTGTCTTTTACACTATTTGTTGGAGATCTATTCAAGTATAAAATGAACATGCAATTGCTTCTTCCAAATACTCATTTGGTCATTTTTTGGCTTTTAACTTACTTCTAGCAATAATCAAGATGGGCTAATTTTTCATTTCAGAAACTCCATTTTTCTATGGAGTGTATCTTGTTGTAAACTGTCTATGAATACCTTATTCGCTGCAATATGTTGCAAAATTATTGGAATGAAATTCACCTCCTCCATTTCATCTCAATAGTTTGATGTACCTACCACTTTGTTTTTCTATTGTAGCTTTGAATTCTCTGAATTTTGCAAATGTTTTAAATTTGTTCTTAATAAAGAACACCCATGCCATTTTTCTAAAATCATCAATACATGTTAGAAAATAAATACTTCCTCCTATGGACTCAGTTTGCATGGGACCAGATAGGTTTATATGTACCAACTCAAAAGGGTCTTTGGCTCTATAGGTGGTAGCATTTTGAAATATGTCCCTTTTGTGTTTTGACAAAATACAACTTTTACAAGGATAATGGTGAACATCTATCATGGGTATACCTTTGAGCATATATATTTTTTTGAAAATAATTTAATATTTTAAATGACAATTGTCCATACCTACAATTCCATAACCAAGTTTCATCTAAACTAGTAATTGTTTGGGCATAAGATTGTGTCAAATTTGCATTTTTCATGACCAATGGTAAATCCTATTTTTGGTCATTTCTGTTATGGATACAACTCTTCGACTAGGAGGTTTTCCAAAGATTAGACATTATGAGTTATTAAGTATGAACTTATAACCATTTTGACTTAGCTGACCAACACTTGAGAAATAGTGTTTTAGATCCTATCCAAAGTAGACATTTCAGATGCCTTTCTTATCATTTTGCTTGGTTATGACTGAGACTATGCTTTTTCCTAAGGAATTTACTTGATGATTGTCACCCATTTTGATTTCATATTTAATAGATACATCTAAACTTGAAGATAATTCTTTATTACTTGTCATGTGGTTGTTTCAAACCACTATCCATCAACCATGTACCTTTCTTATTGAGTTCTGATGTTTCTTGGAATGAAATGAACATTGATTGGGATATCCATTCTTCTATATTGGTAACATTCACTCTACCTTCTATTAGGATTATTATTAATCCTCCCTTTTCCCACATAAGTCTATTTGTATATTCCCCTAGATTAGGAGGTCTTCATCACATCACCAATACATGGGGGACACATATACTAGACATCTACCACTTATTGCGCTTGTTTGCGTGCATTTCAGTGCTCCAGGGACCAATTCCTATAATTTAGGAATCCACTCGGAGTGTCACCAATAGTTTCCATAAGTCGACTCTAGTGGGTATTCAGTCATGTACATTTGTGGTCCGATCCTCATTAGTTAGATCACCTCTGATGTCTCTAGTGCAAGTTTTGCATGCATGCAGGGAGTGTGGCACCTTTGTTCACCTACCCTCTTCAGTTCACTGATGTTAACTGATTGTAACTTGTTATTAACTATTTTAATGATCTGGAGTTGCACTAGTTTGATCTAGTGGTGATTTTCCCACACTAAGTTAACTCCTAATTCAGTCTAGGTTGGTATATTCAACTTCCTCTTTATGTATTCAAATTATTCCTTGATGATTGTATTATATATTCACCCATAATGTGAATATTATTGTAATGGAAAATTTCTCACATTGTTCTTCAACTCATTGTGTAATAGCAATTATTCTTCTCTATATTCTTCTTATGCAATCTATGTGAAGACTATTTATCTCCCATGATATTCCTATCAAAATCTAATATGGCATCAGAGCCTCATCATGATATTCGAATCTCCCTTGAGACTTCCATTTATGCACCAGATATTGTGCTCTTTGTCTAAGTAGAGGTTGATTTGTATAACAAAAAAAATCTTTCTAGTTTTGTGGAGGTATTCAATTCTCTCACCAGTAGCACGACAAAAAAACATGAATCTATCTAAGCTAGTAACATTGACCTCATTCAATTGTCATGAATGGAAATCCAAGATTGAGATACCATTGCACAATAGAGGTCTCTACAGAGTTACTATGGCCTTAGAAATCGATCCTAATGCAAATGTTGAGAAATAAAGGTGGCATAATATGAATGATGAAGCTTATGGATTGATGTTTCTCTCTATCTCTCTCTAGAACTTATTTTATTAATCTTGTATATTGATCTAGGAACAAATCATCAATCTCATCCAAGATTAATCAACAAATAACTCATGAAATGATGTAATTGGTCTACATGAATAGTAGTCACTTTGTATTCACATAAAGAATGAATGATTACAATTACAATGTCATGCTACAAGCATGAATGAATGGGCAATTCAAATCCTCAAGGAGGTCATTCGAATTGAATGAGTGCGTCTGAATTAACTGACTATAAGCCATGGTTCACACTCAGTTAGCCACTGATCAAAACCCTAATTGACTCAACTAACCCTAACTGAATTCGAAGTGCAATAAATGACTCAGTCTCAACTAAAAGAGATCAGACACATGTCATAGCTCACCAACCATCAAGAGGTATCACTACACTGACTCCAATGAACCCCGATGAGGTTAACTGAAGTTGAACTGCACATCAAAAGTTTGTGGAGGCGCCCCTGTTGACTCTAGTTCATTAAATAATCATTAAATAATATATTTAATGAGAGGAGGCACCTTAACTGACCTGTTTAACTAATTGTAACCACTAGTTAGCAATAAGGTGCATTAATATCACTTAGATCACCCCCGGAGTGCTCCAGTTAGCCTCTCTAAATGTAGGAGAAGGCTAAGCTATCCTCCTTGACTGAAGGTAGGTGTGGGTGAGACTGAATGATGACATTTAATGCTCCACTGATGTCAATTAATGTCAATAATACTTAGGATAGTGGTTTAACAAGGCCAATTTGACCAAAAAGAGTGTGTATGGTGGTAAATGTCTCCAACACCCCCCCTTAAGCTATACTCAGGAGGCGTTAGAAAACACAAATGCATAAAAATGCTAGGTCCACGGAAACTAAGGCCATAGGTCACCCTATATAATCCTGAAACTGAAATAATGCTCAAAACAAACTAAGTGAGGAAAAGAGGGAAAACCCAGTGGGAAAACCCCCCCTTCAAGATGAACACTAAAAGTAGTCTGAATCACCCTGATGAACTCACCCCCAACAGTGAACAGAGGTAAGTGAACTTCTTTTCTAAAATGCTCTTGGTGAAAATGTCTACAATTTGCTCATCAGTCGGGTAGTATTGCAGAATGATAGTCTTGTCATCCACTAGCTCCCTGATATAGTGCATGTGGATCTCTACATGCTTGTTCCTCTGCCTGGTAACTAGATTCATGGATATCTTAATAGAACTTTTATTGTCACAAAAGAGAATGGTGTAAAAAGTACTACCAATATCAAACTCTGAAAGAATTCCTTGCAACCAAACTGCTTGGATGCAAGCATTCACCGCTTCTCGATACTCGACCTCTGCTGAAGATAGTGCTAATGCATCCTGCTTTTTTCTTGACCAGCAAATGGGGCCACCACCAAACATGAATACATATTTGGAAGTATACTTTTGATCAATAGAATCACCCTCCCAATCAAAATCTATGTATCCAACTAGTTCTAGCTCAGAGTCTACAACATAGTGAATGCCGTAGGTCCTGGTTCCCTGATTATACTGGAGGATCCTCTTGGATACCTTCCAATGAATATCATGAGGCTGCTGCATGTATATTGATACAACAATCATGGCATAACAAATATCAGGCTAAGAATGTGTCAAGTACAACAAGCTACCAATCAGTTGTCGATAGATAGTGCACTCCATGGGAGGTGTGCTTTTTCCTTCTTCAAGGCTGATCCCTGAAAGGAAAGGGAATGGTGTAGGCCTACAACCAGCCATGTCAAACTTTAATAACAGGTATGAAATTTATTTGGACTAAGTGACCATAATCCCATTAGAAATTTTCTCAATTTCGAGGCACAAAAATTGTTTTAGAAGCCCCAAATCACTCATTTCAAAGGCATTGTGGAGAGCAATTTTGATGGCTGAAATGGAGGCAATTGTGCTACCTGTGATCAGTAAGTCATAAACATATAAAAAAATGATAATTATATTACCATCATACTTTTGTAAATACACATTTGGATCTGATCTACACCTCTGAATGTTTTGCGAGAGAAGGAAGGCATCCATCTTGGAATACCACTCTCTTGGGGCTTGTTTTAACCCGTATAGTGACTTATTTAGCTTGCAAGCCAAAGACGGATCAGTGATGTAGCCCTCATGATTATTCATGTATATCTCCTCATGAATATCTCCATGTATAAAGGCTGACTTAACATCCATGTGATGCACTTCCCAGTGCTTGGATGTTGAAATTGCCAAAACAAGGTGGATGGAGTCCATTTTCACAACTGGTGCAAAGGTCTCATGGTAGTCCACTCCTTGGACCTAAGAGAAACCTTTTGCCACCATCCTTTCCTTATATTTGCATTTGCTTCCATCAGCAGCAACCTTGGTCTGAAAAACCCACTTGCATTGAACCAATTTCCTTCCCGGAGGAAAAGAAACTAGCTCCCAAGTAGTGTTTTTCTGAAGAGAATTCATCTCTTCATCCATGGCAACTTGCCATCTCGGATACTTTCGAGCATGATAGTAGGATTTTGGATATGAAATAATCATCAAATATCAAATTTTTAGTACAAGAGAGCGCAATACCTGCTCTTTGGAAATCAGACCGGGTTCTCCTTGGATCATCCAGATTTCCAATGTTTTCTCCTGCGGAGGAGAGTGTCTGCTGGACCCATATAGGAAGATGATTTTGCACTTCAGGTTGTGATTCAGCATCTGATTATTTCTGCACATTGATATAAGAATTCAGAGGATCCAAATCAGGGTCATCACCCCCAATTTTATCATCCAAATATTTAGTAGAATAGGAAGGAAATTCAGCAGTTTTCTCCTTCACTAGTTCCACCTCCTGAAGAAGCTCATCGAACTTGACACTTCTCTTGATGATGATACGTTTGGTATTGATATCCAGCAGCTTGAAACATTTAGATTCATTGGGATAAACAATAAACATACATTCTATGCTTTGCGGTTGCAAAGCCCTTCTTTTATCAAGCAGAATCTGGGCCCATGCAGTGGACCCAAACACCTGCAGGTTCGACACATCTGGCTTGTGTCCAAAGTATGCTTCAAAAGGGGTCTTCCCTTTCATGGATGAGTGTGGAACCCTGTTATTAATGTGTGCTACAGCATGCATGACCTCAGCCCACAAATTTTTAGCAAGTTTCTTGGATTCCAACATACAGTTGGTCAACTCCTTGAGAGACCGATTCTTCCTTTCTGCTACTCCGTTCTGTTGAGGAGTGTAGGGAATTGAATGTTGGACCTAAATACCACTTTGGGAGCATACATGTAGAAAATCATTACTGACATACTCCCTTCCATTATCATATCTCAAGATCTTGATCTTAAGCCCAGAGGCATTTTCGATCAAGGCCTTAAATTCAGAAAATTTTTCACATACTTCATACTTCTTTTTGAGAAAGAAGACCCATGCGTACCTTGAAAAATCATCAATAAAAGTAAGAATATACCTTGATAAATTCATGGATGTGACAGGCATCGGACCGCTGATATCATAATGTATCATCCCCAATATGCATGTAGCTTGATTTTTCTTCCCCCGATCGAAGTTGTGCTCAGGGTGTTTTCCAATCACACAGCCCTTGCAAATTCCCATGGTTGCCTTGATGACTAGGAGGCCTTCGAACATGGAGTTTTTCTGCAATTGCTAAAAATATTTGAAATTAAGATGGCCAAACCTCTCATGCCATATCCTACTAACCTCATTTCCATGAGTTAGCAAAGCAATGGGCTTTGCATCCACAACAATGTGAGAGAACTCATAGGATTTTGCATGATGGTTTGCAAGGCCTTTAGTAATGAGTTTCCTTGATGCAATTTATGTTATTTCAACATCATTTGGGCTGAAAGAAACTCTCTTAGGAACTCTTGTATGTGTCATCTGATAGAAACTAAGGATATTTTATGCCAAAGACGGTACATACAAAACATTTAAAAAAAACCATTTTCAAGATCAACAGTACCTTGCCCTTCTGAAATGATGGTGGAGTCATCTCCCATGTGGATGGGGATGGATTTCCTATTCTCCAAGGATGAAAATGATTCTCTTTCATCCATCATGTGGTTCGAAGCTCCAGAATCAATCAAGAGTGCTTTGGACTTCAAAGTGCTTGCCATGAGGGAATGACCTTTTTCATGTTGTAGTTCCCGATCTTACTGATCTCTCCTCTGGAAGCTCTACGAAAGATTGATGTGATTTCTCTCAAGGAGAGAGGTCACTTCATCAAGATTCTTCTTCATGTAGGCATGTTCAGGGTGGAAGCCCTTCCCACAATAAGAACACTTGACTTTTTCCTTGCAATGGTGCCCTTTTCCTTTGTTCTTCCTTGAGCCGAAAGACTCATCATGCTGCTGATTTTCAACTCTAGGTTTAGGAGCATCAAATTTATTTTTTGGATTTTTCTACTACTTTCCTTTACCCTTCAGATCTTTGGGACCCAAGACATGAAGGGATTGATCACGGGAAGATCTGATGATCCCCATCTAGACAAGCTTGTCATGTTCACATGTTAGGGACTCATTGAAGGCATTGAGTGTAGGCATCTTCCATCCAGGGGTTGTGAGCTTCCCCGCACAGAATGTAGAAATAAAAACTGAATAATCAGCCCCATGTTTGGAGAATATGGCAAGGATGAGCTGATCATATTCCTTCTCCACTTTGCATTGCTTCAAGGGTAAAACAATATGCTTGAAATTTGTGAAGAAATAATTCAGAGTCTCGAAATTGGAGGGTTGGAGAGACATGAGTTCATTTTTGAGCTGGTAAAACCTTAGTTCATCATGCTTTCCATATAGAGTTTCCAATTTGTCCCATATTTCTTTTGGAACCTTCAATCCCACAAGATGGACAGGAAGATCTCAGGAAATAAAGACGCACACGAAACCAAAGGCTTCATCCTTCTTGTTCAAAAATCATGATTTTTCTATGGTGGATCCAGGCTCATCTTCAGTGTCCATGGTGACTCTAAAAAGTCCTCTAGAGTGCAGCTGAAACTCCATATCACCTTTCCATGAGTGGTAATAGTATGGAGTCAAGAGATCTACGAAGGAGGCCATCTGGATCTACTGGAGCGAATGCTTCACGTGTAGAAACCTCAAAATCAAAATAGAAAGGGCAATGTAAGGTCGTACAGCCTGTACATTTTAGGCTTTCATCACACCCAGCATAGTCAATCAAGCAAGCTTGATCAACAAGTTCTTTACTTGGGGTATTAAGTCGTAAGCCTTGACTTCTAGTGCAGTGCTAGATTTTTGAGCTATTGCTCAATTTTCATGCAGAAATATGTCAAAAAGCTTATTTTTGAGAGATAGAGCTTCGTCCCGGCGTGAGCTCTGATACGATATTAATCTTGTATATTGATCTAGGAACAAAGAATCAATCTCATCAAATATTAATCAATAAATAAGTCATGAAATGGTGTAATCGGTCTACAAGAATAGTAGTCGCTCTGTATTCACATAAATAATGAATGATTACAATTACAATGTCATGCTACAAGCATGCATGAATGAGCAATTCGAATCCTCAAGGAGGTCATTCGAATTGGATGAGTGAGTCTAGCTTAACTGACTGTAAGCCATGGTTCACACTTGGTTAACCACTGATCAAAACCATAATTGACTCAACTAACCGTAGCTGAAGTCGAAGTGCAATAAATGTTTAAGTCTCAACTAAAAGAGATTATACACATGTCACAATTCACCAACCATCAAGAAGTAGCACTACACTAACTCCAATGAACCCTGATGAGGTTAACTGAAGTTGAACTGCACATCAGAAGTTTGGTGGAGACGCCCCTGTTGACTCCAGTTCATTAAATAATCATTAAATAATATATTTAATGAGAGGAGGCACCTTAACTCATCTGTTTAACTGATTGTAACCACCAGTTAGCAATTAGGTGCATTAATATCACTCAGATCACCCCCAGAGTGCTCTAGTTAGCCTCCCCAAATGTAGGAGAAGGCTAAGTTAGCCTCCTTGACTAAAGGTAGGCGTGGTTGAGACTGGATGATGACATTTAATGCTTCACTGATGTCAATTAATGTCAATAATCATTAGAGGAAATTTCAACTCAAAATGGGCCTTCTAACTTTTATTCAAATTCCATGTCATCATGTGTTAGCCAATGAAATTTCTTTTAATTTGAAATACCGTATAGGTCTTAAACACTTTTTTAATATAAATTTGGGGATAGGTATCATAAAAAAAACTACTTTTTTTGTTTGAATTTTTGACATATCTCCCCGTGTTTTTACTCAAACTTCGATCGGGAGAGCTCGTTGGATGCGGAATTAAATTCCACATCCAACGAGTACCCACTTGGCATACTTTTGACGGACCCCGCTACCCCAAAAACAAAAAATACTTGAAAAAACAGAATGATGACATCATCATTCCATTTTTTCAGGTATTTTTTGTTTTTGCGGTAGTGGGGTCCATCAAAAGTATGCACAGTGGGTACTCGTTGGATGTGGAATTTAATTCCGCATCCAACGAGCTCTCCTGATCGAAATTTGAGTAAAAACACGGGGAGATATGTAAAAAATACAAACAAAAAAGTAGTTTTTTTCTTTTCTTCCTCCAAAATTAATAAATATTATTTTATTATTTTAACTATTATTTTATTATCTCATTTTAGGAGGCCCATTTTGAGTTTAAATTTCCTCTAATGACTTAGGATAGTGGTTTAACAAGGCCAATTTGACCAAAAAGAGTGTGTATGGTGGTAAATGTCTCCAACACTTTTATGTCATGATGGCTTGACATTACCTAATGAAGTGTGGATCAAACTTAAATCCCTCTTCAAAAATAAATATGAACTTATAGGACATCAATTGATGAATGAGTTAACCTCATTAAGACCAAGTGAATTTGAAATCGTTGAGGAATTCATCACCAAGTTTAAGTCACTAGTTATTTTTCTCAAATAGTTTGGGATTGAGAAGAAAGAAGAACAATTAATTCACTCCATCCTATCGAAGTTGTGTCCAAAATACTCTATTTTTTTATCAACATTCCATGCTACTAATCTTGCAGTTTGAAATTGGAAGATGTCATCCTTGGATGCATTCATATATTCTCTCACTCAGTAGAATATCAAGATGATTCAAATGTGGCCTCTCAAAACCTAAAAGGATCATGCACTTGCTACTCTTGAAAGAAATTATTTCAAGTCCAAAGGAAAGATAAAAGTGAAGGATAATAATCCAAAGTCACACACCAAAGATCAAGGTTCTTACTCTATTGATGAAGGCTCCAATTCCAGGAAGAAGGGAAACAATAAAGGAAGATAAAATTGTACATATTGTATAAAACATTATCACAATGAAAAATATTTCTTTAAAAATAATATGTACATCATGACTCAGTTTCTCAAAAGGAACAACATTGATGTTCCATATTTTGCAACAAAAGAAGGGGAATTTATGTTGATCCCTAGGGCACAGTCACACTATGCAATTCAAAGGTAATGATGCTAATGCTTTGGTTTCTAGAATAAATTACATTTCTAATGCCTTTTATTTTGATACCCATTCTGATATATCAGAATCATAAATCTCCTTTCCTCCCTTGGAAAAGATACATATCAGTCTCTCAGAGCCATCTCTTCTCAATAGTACCTTTTTATCACTGGTTTCTGACTTTCCTTCATTAAATTCTTTCAAAATCCATACATATTATTATTTATATGATTTAGAATATTATTTGTAGGATGATATTCAGCTTATGACACCTATCTCCCATCCATTTGATACTCAGAACACTCTACAACTCCCAAATTCTTCTGCTGGTAAACTAGACAATTTCTTGGTTTCATATATTGAATCATTGTTGAAAGTTGTTGTCATGTCATTTTTCTTGTCATTGGTTGGTATTCCTAATAATTTTCTATATTTGAGTTGTTTTTCTATACATTTGGATCTGATATAACCTTTGTTAGGTCGAATTTTAGATCCTTATACTCACCAAATTTGCCCATTTGTCAATGTAGACTAGTTGCACCTAGTTTTCCTATGGTGACTCAACAGGATTTTGGAGACACTATAATTTGGTAATTTTATGCTCCATATGACTTAATTTATGATATTTAAAAGCCTCATAATCTCTATTACATAATTATAAAGGTTTCACTTCAATTTGGAAACAAGGTTCCAAGGATAATTTTAGGGGTGAAATTTAGCCCATGGACTATCTTTCCATGTTTTTCTCCAAAAAAAGATTGGCCATTTTGCATTTTTTGAAGTCTTGTTTCACCCAATTTTGATGGGGTAAATTATTTTCACCCTAAAAATCGCCAAATTATTATATAAATGATATAAAATCCTTGGAAATTAAAATAGTTTTTGAAAAATATCGCCAAACATTTTATAGTTGGTGTTTTAAGAATTGCTAAGATTCGCCAACATTTATAAACTTTTAAATAAGTATGGTTCCTTAAAATTATCCATGCAAGGTTCATGATCAAGTTTACCATTATGCAGTTATACTAGAAATTAAGCTTGTTGATTTCATTGATGTTCTTTGGTTAGGGGATAATTGAAAAAATCTCTTTTCCATCTCTGATTTTATGTTCGGATACGATATTTTATGTTTTCACATCAAGAAGCATTCATATGATTCTCCTTCATCACCAAAATATGAGCTTCAAAGGGGCTCTCCTCATGTTTTTGTCTACACAACATTGAAAAAATGATACACGATCAAGGAATCTACAATAAATCTACCAAGTTTTTCACCAAGAATCAGTACATTCAGCTTATTCAAGTGAAGAACAAAGCATAGCGAATATATCCATTTAAATTTTGTGCATATCCATTTTTTAGGAAGAATTTTCCCCATGCGGTTTTTCCTTTTTCCTAATTTTACATTGCTAAATATTTTTTTACATTTAGATTGTAATGGTTGACCTTTGGTAGTAGTTAATGGTTCCATGTTGTTCAAATTTATGATTAAAGGGGGGTGTTAAGATTATTAATAATCCTCCATTTTTCCACATAAGTCTATTTATTTATTTCCTTAACTTAGGAGGTCTTCATCACTTCACCAGTGAATGGGGAACACATCTACTAGACATCTAGCACTTATTGCATCTATTTGCATGAATTTTGGTGCTTCAGGGACCAATTCCTATAATGTAGGAACCCACTTGGCATGTCAGTAGTAATGTCCAACAATTGACTCTAGTAGGTATACAGTCATGTCGATTTGTGCTCCGAACCCCATTAGTTATATCATCTCCAGTGTCTCTAGGGCCAGTTTTTCATGCATATAGGGAGTGTGGAACCTTTGTTCATCTACCCTCTTCACTTAACTAATTTTAACTGATTGTAACTAGTTATTAACTATTTTAGTGATCTGGAGTTGCACTAGTTAGCTTTAGTGATGATTTTCTCACTAAGTTAGCTCCTAAGTCAATCTAGGTTGGTATGGAGTTGCACTAGTTAGCTTTAGTGGTGATTTTCTCACTAAGTTAGCTCCTAAATCAGTCTAGGTTGGTATATTCAACTGCCTCTTCAAGTATTCGAATTATTCCTTGATGATTGTAGTATATATTCACCCATAATGTGAATATCATTGTAATGGAATATTTCTCATACTATTATTCAACTCATTGTTTAATAGCAATTATTCTTCTCTATAATTTTCTTGTGCAATCTATGTGAAGACAAATTTTGTCCCAAGATATTTCTATCAGAATCTAATATGGTATCAGATCCTGCTTAGTATATTCCAATATCCCTTGGATACTTCCATTGATGCACCAAATATTGCTCTCTTTGTCAAAGTAGAGTTTGATTTGTCTAACACAAAATTTCTTTCTAGTTTCATGCAAATATTCAGTTCTCTCACTAGTAGTGCAACAACAAATCATGGCTCTATCTAAGATAGTAACCTTGACTTCATTCAATTATGATGAATGAGATATTATTGCTCTACAAAGTTACTATGGCCTTAGAAATAGATCCTAATGCAGTTGTTGAGAAAACAATGCGGCATAATAGGAAGGATGAAGCTTATGGCTTGCTTTGTCTCTTTCTCTCTCTCTCTCTCTCTCTCTCTCTCTCTCTCTCTCTCAAGAACTTATTTTCCATATTGATGGCTTGATAGGCCCTAATGAAATGTTGATCAAAATTGAATCCGTCTTCGGAAACCAATATGAACTTAGAAGACATCAATTGATGAATGAGTTAATGTCATTGAGACCAAGTGAATTCAAAACCATTGAGGAATTCATCACCAATTTCAAGTCACTAGTGTTTTTTCTCAAGCAGCATGGGACTCAGAAGAAAGGAGAAAAAGTAATTCTCTCTATCCTATCGAAGCTACGTCAAGAACACTTAATTTTTAGTTCAACATTCCATGCTACTAAGCATGTAGTTCAAAATTGGAACATGCCATCATTAGATGCATTCATAGATTCTCTTAGTCAAGAGAATGTCAAGTTGATTCAAATGAGACCTCTTAATACCTCAAAGGATCATGTTCTTTCTGCTCTTGAAATAAAGAATTTAAATTCGAAAGGAAAGATAAAAGTGAAGGAGAAGAAGCCAAATTCAGACTTTGAAGATGAAGGTTGTTACTCTGTTGATGAAGGCTCGAATTCCAAGAAGAAGGGAAGCAAGAAAGGAAGATGAGAGTGTACCTATTGCATCAAACCTTCTCACAATGGAAAATATTTATTTAAAAAGAAGATGGACATCATGACACATTTTCTTGAAAGGAACAACATTGATGTTCCATATTTTGCAAGAAAAGGGAAAGTTCTGTTGATCCCAAGGGGCGCTGTGACACTATGTAACTCAAAGGTAATGATGCTCATGCTTCGCTTGCTAGAATAAAGTATTTTCCTAATGTATTTGATTTTTATACTCATTCTGATATATTAGAATCAGAAATATCCTTACCTCCCTTAGGAAATATACCTATTAGTCTCCTAGAGCCATCTCTTCTCAATACTAGTTTTTTATCACTAGTTTCTGACTTTCCTTCATGAAACTCTTTCAAAATCCATTCAAATTCTTATTTATATGATTTAAAAGATGATTTGTAGGATGATATGCAGGTTATGACACCTGCATCCCATCCATTTTATACTCAAAATACCCTACAACTCTCAAATTCCTCAGTTGGTAAACTAGACAATTTCATGGTTTCCTACTGTATTACTAGTGAAAATTGTTATCATTTCTTTGTTTTCTATCATTGGTTGGTTTTCGTTATCATTATCTATATGTGGGATGTTTTCCCATACATTTGGATATGATATAACATTTATTAGGTCGAATTTTAGATCCTTATTCTCATCATATTTACCTAGTTGTCAATGTAAACTAGTTCCACCTAGTTTTCCTACTGTGACTCAACCGGATTTTGGAGCCACTATACATTGGTTGTTTTCTACTCCATATGACTTAATTTATGATATTTCAGAGCCTCATAATCTCTATTTCAAAATAAGAAACGTTTCGCGTCAATTTGGAAACAAGTTTCGTGATCGGGTTCACCATTCCGTAGTCATACTAGAAATTGAGCCTATTGATTT
Source organism: Pseudotsuga menziesii (assembly GCA_001517045.1). Lineage (NCBI taxonomy): Eukaryota > Viridiplantae > Streptophyta > Pinopsida > Pinales > Pinaceae > Pseudotsuga > Pseudotsuga menziesii. The sequence goes on from LPNX010775218.1 coordinate 257,772, forward strand.
CATTCATGTTGTTTGGTTAGGAGATTATTGAAAAAATCTCTTTTCTCATCTCTTATTTTATGTTCATATATGATATTTTATGTTTTCATGTTAAGAAGCATTGATATGATGCTCCTTCGTCACCAGAAGATGAGCTTCAAAGGGGTTCTCCTCATGTTTTATGTCTACACAACATTGCATTAGAGGAAATTTGGGGTCTAAAATGGGCCTTATAAGAAAACATGCCAAAATAAGTTTTTGTGATTTGGAATTCAAGAACCAATAGAATTTCAATAAAATAAGTCAACCATAATGGTTGAATTGACATATTTATCATTAAAAAAAACTACTTTTTTTGTTCGTATTTTCAACATATCTCATTGTGTTTTTACTCAAATTTCGATTGGGAGAGCTCGTTGGATGCGGAATTTGATTCCGCATCCAATGAGTACCCACACTGCATAATTTTGATGGACCCCGCTACCCAAAAAAAAAGAAATGCCTGAAAAAACGTGATGATGATGTCATCATCACATTTTTTCAGGCATTTCTTGTTTTTGGGGTAGCGGGGTCCCTCAAAAGTATGCAATGTGGGTACTCGTTGGATGCGAAATCAAATTCTGCATCCAACGAGCTCTCCCGATTGAAATTTGAGTAAAAACACAGGGAGATATGTCGAAAATACGAACACAAAAAGTAGTTTTTTTCTTTCTTCCTCCAAAATTAATCAATATTATTTTATTATTTTAACTATTATTTTATAATTTTAACTATTATTTTATTATTTTCCTTAGGAGGCCCATTTTAGACCCCAAAATTCCTCTAATGAAAAACTTATACATGATAAAGGCAAGTACAACAACATTACCAAATTTTTCACCAAGAAGTACATTAATTTATTCAAGTAAAGAACAAAACATAGTGAATATATTCATTTGAATTCTGTGCATATCCATTTTTTAGGAAGAAATTTCCCCATGCAGTTTTTCCCTTTTTGCTCATTTTATATGGATAAATACTTTTTTACATTTATATTGTAATGGGTGACCTTTGGTCTTAGTTACAAGGGCCCAACTTGTCAAAAGTTAAGATTAAATGGGGGTGTTAGGATTATTATCAATCCTCCCTTTGCCCACATAAGTCTATTTGTTTATTTCCCTAGCTTAGGAGTTCTTCATCGCTTCACCAGTCCATGGGGGACATGTTTACTAGACATCTACCACTTATTGAGCTTGTTTGCATGCATTTTGACAAAATCCTATAATTTAGGAACCCACTCAGAGTGTCACCAACAATGTCCAGCAGTTTACTCCATTAGTTAGATCACTTCTAATGTCACCAACAGTGTCGGGACCCCAGTGTGGCACCTTTGTTCACCTAACTAATTTTAATTGATTGTAATTGGTTATAAACTATTGCAGTGATATGGAGCTGCACTAGTTATCTCTAGTGGTCATTTTCTGAGACTAAGTTAGCTCCTAATTCACTCTAGGTTGGTAGACTCAACTGCCTCTTCATGTATTCGAAGTATTACTTGATGATTGTATTATATATTCACCCATAATGTGAATATTATTGTAATGGAAGATTTCTCATATTGTTCTTCAACTCATTGTGTAATAGAAATTATTCTTCTTTATATTTTTCTTGTGCAATCTATATCACTATGCATAGAATCTATGTGAAGACTATTTCTGTTCCAAGATCTTCCAATCAAAATCTAATACCTTTGTTTAAATCCAATTTCCTCTTTCTACGTTCACTCTCAAAATGGCCATACTTATTGCAGTAAAAACATTGAACATATAATGTGTGAGTTCTCCTTGGTTGACTATTGCTTCGTCCTCTTCCTCTTGAGTCATGAGAGGGATTTTTTGGTTTCTCTATCTGTTCTGCAACTATTGGATTTTTTTTTTTTTTTTTTTTTGTTTGTTTTTTTTTGTCTGAAAACGACCTCTTCCTCTCTGCCTCTGCTTCTACTCCCGTTTTCCCTTTCTCTGCTAAATGATATCTGGGATTAGAATGCATTTTCATAAGAATTATTATGTCTGTTGATTCTTGTCTCGTGTCTCCACAATGATCCAATGAGATCTTCAACCGATAAATGCTTGAAATCTTTTCATTATTCAATGGCTGTAACAACCATATCAAAAAAAGTTGGAAGACTTGTAAGCACTTTCTCAACCACCTTTTGAGGCGTAACATCTTCTCCATGCACTTGAAGCTAATTTACAACTTTCATTGTCTGAGCCACGAATTTGTCCACAAATTGTGTCCTTCATTTGAAGACTCTCGAAGCTGTTTCTAAGTGTTTGCATATTTCTATCTTTGACCTTATTTGTGGCTTGATAGGTTGTTTCAAGAATTTCTCATGCATCTTTTGCATGTTCAGCTACTGCAATTTAAATTGCATTTTCCACTCCATTGTGCAGAAACCATAATGTAGTGGATTCCTTTTTCTATTTTCTACAACTGCATTCCTCTGATTATTTCTCATTACTTTTAGATCTGCAAGATCTGGCTCACTAAACCCATTCACTACGGCTTCCCAACAAGATTGTAGAAAGCTTCTCATCTTAATTGCCCACATTTCATAGCTCCTCTTAGAGTTGGTCCCTGGAACTGATTTTGACGCCAACTTCCCCCACTTTTTGGGAGGGGGAATAAGCCAATCTCATTCTCTCTTTTTACTCACACCCGATTCCTTTCCATTTCTTTTGCTCTGATTTATTTTTCAGGTCAGACCTCTTGCTTTGAAATCCATGCAGGTTTGAGAGCCTGAATCTTCTCAGCTGTTGGACAACCTTTATTGGATCATGTGGTCATTATTCAATCAAGGTGCAAAGAGATTCGCCCTTCAATCCGTATAATGAGCACACTGAATTCGTTTCAACTGTTAGATTTCCGACCCAAGATTTGATCTTCACCGTCGATTTGTTTTAGGGTTTTCACAGCTCGCAAGGAGTTCTTCCTCTCACCAGCGGCCTCTGCTTCTCCCAGCTCTGCGTAGAGGATAGCTCATAGAATCCTGGGCGTTATAAAAAATTTCAACACGTGGCTACACCTATTAAACAAGGCTATTCTCAATCTATTTCTCTATCAGCGATTGAGCAAGAAAATGGGTTCAATTCTTTAATGACTGCCAAGCTTCAACCAGTGGCAATGGAGACTACCTCCAACACAAACAACCATTCAGTTTTAAGATCCTTCATGGACAAAGGCCAAATGATACCATGCCAAATGATATCATAAGGTGGATTCGCCTTATGATACCATGTCAAATGATGAAAGCAAAGGCCAAATGATATCATAAGGTGGATTCGTCTTATGATGCCATGTCAAATGATGAAAGCAAAGACCAATTGCATGTAGCTCTTTTACACACGGAGCACACAACTCTTGTAGTCAACACACGGAGCACACAACTCTTGTAGACAAGGAGATTAAATGATTGATTGATAAGGAGGGAAACGAAGCCAGTTTTGAATTTGTGTTTTTTTAATTTTTTTAGTTAAACTGGTTCAATTCTAAGTTATTGATAATTAAATATATGTTATCATCACGTGAACATAGAAAGAAAATAATAGTCTACAATGATACATTAGTATCACTAACATGTTAACATAGTTTTTTATTAAGATACAAAAGATATCTAAACTTAGATTTTTTATCCATATATTTGTCATTGTCTTTATAAAATTGATATCCATTTTGGTTTTACATAACATTTTTTATTTTTTATTTGGAATTTTTTTCCAAAATTTCTCATTTTCCTCTAACATTTTGAAAAAAAAAAATCATTAACAATTATTTTGATCTCTATAAATAATATGTTCTAAAAACAAATTTGTTTCATCTTTTACCATAATACTAGTTCTACATCAATATTACTCATCCAAAATATTATTAAAAAAAATGACCTTAAAGCTTTCTATCTATTCCTAAAGAAATGATTATAGAACTTCATCCAAGATATTATAAAAAGAAAATGACCTTAAACCTTTCCATCTGAAATAAACCAAATAGTGTACAAATCCGAAGGACACTGTTTCCTTTGATAGATAATGCAAACAAAGACATAATTGCAAAACTACACATTGAAGCAATAAAGCAATACCTAGGATTCCCAATCATGCAGAAGTCTGCAGATTTTTTCTTAAAATATACACAAGAGGATTACCTTTTCTACATGAAATTAAAACCACCGGGTAACCTCTTAAAACCACCGAGTAACCTCATGAGCTATTTATTGATAAAAGCATGAAATTAAAACCACCGGGTAACATCATGAACTATTTATTGATAAAAGAAAAACAGTGGACATTTTTTTTTTCTAACACACATTTCCAACAATATACAAGAATATAGTGTACCTCCGTTCACATGAAATTAAAACCTTGTATTTCCAACGATATACAAGAAAATAGTATACGTCCGTTTAGATGAAATTAAAACCACCAGGTGAACCTTTGGGTGCTGATTTTGTTTTTCCAATATACACATATTTCCTACAATATAAAAGAAAACTCTCCCTCCTTCTACATGAAATTAAAACCACCAGGTGGAAATTTCGGCTTGTGATCTGTTGGAGAACAAAACGCAGACGGGGGTGTATGAGATGTTGCTAGCATTTCATCCTCATCTTCGTTAGATGTTGCTAGCTTTTCATCCTCATCTTCCTCCGCTAAATAATTCTCAAGGATCTTAACTGCTTTTTCATAGATCTCTATGTTTTCATGAGACTGCAAGTCTTCAATCTTATCTAAGCCGTCAGCATCCTCAATTTGGCTCACATACAAATTATCATATGTCAGCCCTGCATTTTTTTCAGCTTCGCCAGCTCTCAATATGTTTTCTAAACCGTCAAGGCAGGCTGCTATAATCGTTGGATCAGGGCAGGTTAGCATATCACAGAGTGGCTTAATGCAACCTTGAGTGACAAGGTATCTGTAAAGGAAAATAGCTCGTGTTATCGATCTCGCGTCATTTAAAAAAAAAGGATGTAGAAAATTAGAAATGCAATGAAAGAAAAGCTTCATACTTTATTTGTTCGTCGCTTCCACCAGAAGCTGCATTTGAAACCGCCCATGCCGCCTCTTTCTTTATCTTGAATTGAGCATTTGACAGCAGCGATAAAAGTGGGGGAAATATATTGGCATTAATGACAGCCTGCAATGAAAACGCAGTGCATTAAAACAAAGAGCCCAAGTTATGATACACGGAAGATGTGACCGTTGTAGTAACAGTATAAATCCAAAACCATTTCCACCTGAACTTGCTCTTCGGTCCCTGCAGCAATATTGGAGATTGTCCAACATGCTTCTCTTAGAATGGATTTCTTTGTCTCTTCCGCTGTGAGAAGTTGCAAGATGGGAAGAAGAGCCTGATTGTCAATAACAACCTGCAAAGTACAAAATATTATATAAAAGAACAAAACAAAAATCCACTAGATTTAAACATGGGGTTTTGCATGGGCATCTTCTCACTCAACGATTAAATCAGAGCCCAAAAGATACTAAAAATGAAAATTGTATTATTTAAAACTCTAAGTATGAAAAATGTGTTACAAAACCTGAGTTTGCACGTCATCACCGGTGGCAATGTTACCCACTGCTCGCAGAGCAGGAATAACAACAAATGGGGAAGAATGCCTGGAATACAAACCAGTCATTTCAATTAATACTACTTGATATTAATATAAAATATTTTACATATTGTATTAATCTTAACACTAAATTTATGACAAACAAAAAAAATGAAATTAAAACCTAAATATGATTGTAAACTTAGCTGCATCAAGCATTCATTGCTTATTATATACTCACGATAAAAGTTCGACCAACTTTGGGCAAATGCCCTCGTCAATTATTGCCTGAATTTTGGAATGGGTGCCTTGAGAAAGAAATGACAGACACCAGCATGCATCTGTCAAGACCTCATCATCTTGAATATGCAGAAGCCACTCCAGGGTTGGCAAAGCCATAAACAAAGTCTGTGAAAAGGAAGAAGAAGCCTTCATAATATTAAATTGTCATCCACCAAATACCGAGCACCAAGAGCTATAAAGAAAACCCACGGTATATGCAAACTGAGAAGAAGAACCCACGGTATTTTGCCTACCTGATCAAATTGAGGCTGGGATTTAACGCGGCAAAAGTTTGAGAGAGTCCATGTAGCAATTCTTAATATTGAAACTCTTGTAGTCTTTTTAAACTGGTCAAGCAGGTGCTTTAATGCTCCATGACTTAGTGCGAGATCCCTATATGCTGGAGAATCTCCAACGATATTTCCCAAACCCCAAACAGCCTTATACAAACACCAGTTGGGCTCAATGTCAGGAAAAAATGTTATTATTAAAATTCAATTCAATAGAAATATAAAAAAACTTGTGAAAAACAACATTATAATTATTATGTGGATAGAAGCTTTTCTTTGAGATTATGGCTGATGCTTTTTAATGTAAGTTTTCTAATTTATTGATGAGGATGGGATGAGATAAGTGTTCAAATTTGGAAATAAAAAATTAACTGTAATTAGTTGATGAATTGATAACTGGTAACAATGCATGCATAACTCATAGATGATAACAACAGTTCATGGAAGATAACTAGAAGAATGTAACATAAAAAGAAAAAAATTATAAAAATTAATTGATAGTTGATAAATGGACAAGGGTAAGAATGTTAGTAAGCATAGATAACTCACACTTGAATCTTAAACTAGAAGAATATAAAGAATAAAAAAAATATTTTACATTTCATAATTATCTCTCAACCATTTGTTTTTATAGACCTGATCCAACCACAAACTATATGCCTGTGCTAGTAAAAGTTAAAAATGTTTTGAACACCTTAAACTGTATGACCTGTTCTAGAATGTTATGATTCAAAGAGGTAAGAAGCTCCACAAATATGGGCAGTGCTCCACAGTCAACCACAACCTTCGTTTGCTCAGAGGTTCCTGAGGCTATATTTGTCAAAGCCCAAGCTGCTTCAAACTGCATTATCAACCATACAATTACATTATTTATTCGACGACTGTTTTATTAATTGTCTTATCATGTTTAATTAATAGTTATATATTTCATCCCTTTACTAAATACTATCCAGCCAATCATGTAAAAAGATGAAGTATGCTAAAGCAATTGCATCTTTACTTGAAGCTGAGGCATATCGCTCCTCTTGAGAATATCGACAAGAAGGGGAACTACACCGGACTGGATGACTGCATCGACTGGAGGATCACTTCCTGCACAGAGATGGCAATACTAAGTGCTAGAGAAATTGCCGGATTGCAATAAAATAATGAGACGTGGTAGGTTTTTATGGGTTACAAAACAAACCCTAAAAAACTGACCTAGAGCTAACATCTTTCGCAGGTGAATAGCAGCCGCCTCCTTTGCTTGAATATCATGAGAAGCAAGTGCAAAAACAGTCGCCGGTAAAGTCTGCAAGTGAACCAATAAGCATTGGTATCAATCTAAATACCGCATTTCAACACTAAGATGACAGTAATCGATATAATTCCACAGAGTTTGTTAAAGCTGTTAATAACATAAAAGTGCACATAAATAAATAAAACCTTTAAATTTACCATTATAACAGGCACTAAATATCAAATCCTAGGCCAATGGTGGTAAACTCGGAGCAATCTACCACTTGATTACAGAACACAGCAAATTTTTATATACCAAGTTACTGTAAGAGAATTTACATTTTTGTCGACAAGGGAGGACTGAGAATTGTGGGCTGACGCAACACCTTCTCTGCGCTTTTTAAGCAGAGTTTCCTCCCGCCTAGACTTTCGAATCTCCACCATGTTTTCCTCTCGCTTGCGACGGGCCTCTACTGTATCGACTGCTACCTTGTAACGTTGCTTTCGGGCTTCGGCTTTCGAATTAGGTCGGAGAGACATTTTGTCCAAAGGGAATAAGGATTCTCTCAAAGCCAGGGAAGAAGTTCGGCTCACAGTGACTCCACAAGCATTTACCAGCTTACTACCTTCGGAACCCCCGAATTTCTTTTGCTTTGAAAGCGAATATCCCGAGGCCACAAACTTTTTCTATCTGCCGTGCATAGATCTCTTCTGAAAATACATAACAATGCAAAGGAGCGAAAGCCCGAATTCTTGACCGTTGACAGTTATTTTATTTCGCGCAGAAACTTTTCTTCGTGATTTGGAATTTAGACAATAAGCATCCTTGTTTATATTTTACAGGTGCATCGCTGGAATGCCTTGTACCCATTAAATTTGCTTTGCTCCGTAAGTTTGGGAATTAAAATAAGTGAATAAACTTAAAATCCCACTCATTCTCTTCTTAGCGAACCGACAGGTCAAAATAATTTTGAAACCTTTATTTATTTATTTATATAAATAAAAAGAAGTTTATTTACTTATTAAGAAATAAAACCTATAAAAAATAAATAAATTCAACGGATAGTTGAAAAGAATATTATCATTGTTGACTTTAGTGAACCATGTTTGATTTTTGTTGACTTTAGTTAAATATTGTTGATCTAGTTAAACATAGTTGACTTCACCACACTTGAATATGGCTCACATTGGTTGGCATTAGTTGACATTGTTAATTTTTGTCAACATTGGTTAGCATTAGTTGACATTGTTAATTTTTCTGAACCATGGTTAACTTTTGTTACAAGTTATTGACTCTACCATAGTTGAATAAGTTTGACCATAGTTACCATAGTTGATAACTATTTGACCATGGTCGACTTTAATGGACCATGATTGGCTAAGTTTGACCTTAGTTACCATCCTTGAATACTATGTGACCATGGTTGACTTTAATGGATTGTATCTAGATCAATGCATTTGTCATAGAAAATAGCCAAATTCGTGGCTATTCCCCAATAAATATATCAAAGGAATACCTTTAGGAATACACTAATATTAACAATAAACTAATAAATTTTGCAAAACGGGTTTGTGAGGAGTAAGGGGTTTTGTTATCAATGAACATGGTTTAGTTTCTATAAAGTTTTTTTCTAGATATATGAAGTCAATTTGATGTAGTTGTTGAACATTTGGTTGCACCTAGAAAGATTATATTAAATGATATCGTTACCCATGCACAAATAAGTGGATCAAATTCCACCCGATGTCCTTTAATTTTTATACACTAGTACATATCCTACATATCCATGTTAAACCTGGATCTACTAAGAACCAAGAAGGATCCAGTTTCTTTAGGTGTAATTTCTTTAAATCTTAAATTTTCTACACTAAGAAAACATTTATCTTCAATTTTTTACACATTAAGAAAATGTTTACTCCTCAAGAAATTGGATCCCTCTTGGTACTCAATAGATTTGAGTTTAAGATGGATCCATGCTGGTTTTTATTTTTTAATTCTAAGATCTCGGATGAATATTTTAATTACTTTTTATTGTTGATAAGTTATGATTCGACATGTAAACATTATGTTACGTAGCATGACAAATGTGACAACATCTCCACCATACTGAGTTGTAAGCACCTTGGTACTCTAGTACAAATATATCCATGTGACTACCTAACAATAGTATGGTGAATGTGCTTATCTCACCTTAAAGTGAGGGCTTACCCTAGCCACTATCACTTCCCACTATTATTGGTATATCATGGCAATTCACCATTGAAGTTGAGGATGCCACCAAGGTCATTAAAGTATTGGCATGCCGTACTACTATTGTTTAACTTGAGCCAAGCATGATGTGTCCCATGAAGCAAACATGATTTCCATATTCACAAAGAAGATGGATATGATTCCTTAGTTTGATATTTTCAACTCTCAATTGCAATGGAAGATATAAATCCTCATAGAACATGCATTAATAGGTATGTTTATTGGCTTGTGGTCTATCCCTCTCTCAATAGGTAAGTGGTGTAATGTCCCCATTTTGCATAGTTCCATTGTCAAACCTAGCCTAATCAACTCCATGAGTCCTAGTGGAAAAAAAATTAAATAAATTAGTAAAGAGTTACATTATGGGCCAAAGTTAGTTTATGTAATTAAATTATTACCTTAAATTAGAAGTGATAAAAATCATAGTTTGATTAATTAATTATTAATAGTTTTTATGAGTTGTAAATTCATAGGAGAGAACATAGGAGATAAGGTGGGCCTCAAGGTTTTCCTTACCAAAGTTGGAAAATGGAAGAAATCAACCTAAAGCGAGGTGTAAGTAAAAAAAAATGAAACTGATAAAAAGAAGAAAAGAAGAAAGCAAGAAAAAGATGGCAATTGTAAAAAAGACAAGAAACTTAAGGAAAAGCAAGAAAAAAATGAAGTTTATTGATTTGTGCAACTCAAGAAGGATTAGAAAAATCCATAAAAGATAGAGAGGATAATATTAGCAAGTGAGGGTGCATTCAGGAAGGATAGTGTGTCATTATGCCAAAGTGAAGTAAAAAATCATCCAACTCATCTAAAATTCGTATTTCCATGAAGGAAACTCCAGAAGAATTTTTTTTTTATATAATAATGAGGTTGAGCGCACCATTCACATCTTTTGATTTTGTGAGTTTTGATGTTGCGATCTCTAGCTTTCAAAATCAAGGAGATGTGCCCCTAATCACGGGAGGGAGGTGTGCCACCACTGCTTTCCAATATTTGGGGAAGATTAATGGCATTCAAACATTAATGGTGGCCTTTTTAGGGTTCTAAATTCCACTCCATCCAAGATCCAGACCAATTAGCAAATCTTGAAGGCCTCCATTCAGTGAAACTATGTCTTCATTATTCTCCCTATCTATTCTAAGTTAATATGGCTATAATGGAGTTCTTTGTAATCAGCATTTCGACCCCACTCGGATTTATGTAATGTAATGATTTTTATTCTATCATTTAATATCATGTTCAGTTAATGTCCATCCCATTTTCAGAATTTGGGAGGCACAACTTTCGATCCCTTCACAGTTTCCTAGTCTTGGAGCTAATCTATGGGGTTTAATGCCATAAGAGGCTAACTCTAAGCTTCCAATGAGATATATTTTGGCTGTCACTGATATTTTTTTTATCAGTGAGTAGGAGAAAATTCTATTATAATACAAAATGGTGATACAAAAATGAGATACAAACAAAAATGGTTTTGCTAGAGTTGAACTAGACAGAACCAGTCTCACATCAAATAGGGCTCATAAAGGGCGCCCCCTAAAATCCTTGAAGGTTGCATACATTCATCCAAGCCTATTACATGATTTGAGCCTAAAGGTAGGGCACCTACCGATACCAATCTTAGCGATTGAAATTGAAATCGCCCATTACATTGAAACCCGATATATAATTATAATTTGAAACCCAAACTCGTCCATTAGCACTGAATCACAAGAGACTAAGCTTACCTTCTTAGAGCTGGTAGATTAAACCGCACTAGAAACAACCTATAACAATGGACACTATAGCATCATTCCTTTTCTCTAGTTAGCAAAAAAATGGGTCTACTGCTGAGCCCTAAACCCATCAGAACAACATCCCATCCCCAGAACAGTAGAAATTGTAACACTTCAACACTACTTACAATAAGGCAAAGCAATAACATAACAAACCACAAAACCAAAGGCTTGAGAACTCATCTCCCCGCATCCAAGTTTGGTCCCGGATGGTGCTCCTCTTGTTGAGGATGAGGAGCACTGGCATCTTCATTGGCTAGAGAATTGGAAGGAGTGTTCACGGGGGTGGTGGAATTATCCCTGGGGTTGTCCATAATCTACATTACAATCTGATTAAGGAGATAGAACCCATCCAAGCTTTCTTGTTGCTCCCTCTGAATGAGGGCGAGAGCTTCCTGTATTCTATGTGCAATATGGACCTTGGCTTATGTATCACGGGTCAGGAGAATTCAGATAGTCCAAAAAGGATTGAGTGCCATGGGCTGATCCATAAGGGTCTCATACTCCCTGAGGAGATCTAATTCCTTCATGGCTATTTATGCTTCTATCGCTGCTGGTGTCTCCACCATGTACTGATCTCCCTAATTAAAGGGACGCAGGGTTGGTTCTTCCTCAATTGTGGGAAGATCATTCCTTGAGTTGGGCATCGCCCCACTGGTTCCTTTCCCTCTGCCATTTCCCCTCTGGTGATTACAGGCTCTCCAGTAGTGAGACATGATAACAACACATAGAATGTTACTAGGTGCTAGGAGGAATAGAATCACAACCGTGAATGAGACCCTGTAGTCCCTCCTAGGAGAATTTCTAGAGCGTAAACCTTTCCTCCCCGAGACTGGAGCATGAACTTGCTCGATCTTTTTGCCTTAAAATCCATCATTCTCTCCCATTCACTATGCTCTGCCATATCTTTCATGCTCTGTGGAAGATCCACCACCTTCTTCTTCATTGAATTCCTATTGATACAGAGATCTTTGGAATTCCCTGTCCTTACAGGGCTGGCTCCTCTCCTTCTCCTCGCACAGATCACCCAGGGTATTAATCATGTAGAGTGTTATCCTCCATCATCGATTTATAGGCTCTCCGACTGGCATTCGTTCCTTCTGCGGAGACCACATGCTTCATACCTCAACCATGTTTCTAAGTGCATGGTTCATCAGCCCCACTTAGCGATTGGGACAGCTTACATCTTTCTGCGCCCACCGCCGCTGAACTTGAGGGATCGTTACTTGTTAACAACATGACGGATGGCTGAACTCCCGTTGAGTTGGAGCCAGCTGTCTTCCACCTGCTGCAGGTTGGGGTGTGTTTGACAGTTGTTCGTTTCTATCCTACCTTCCCTGTCATCTTTCACCAACTTCTTGCATCATTCCCAAATTACCTATCTTTTTCCATTGTCATCGAGCTCTTCTGCATGGAAAGAGCTACAACTTTCCACTCCTTCATTCGTGAGAGCGTCCACCACCTTGTTGCCATATCTCCTTACATACGAGAATAGTATGGCTGAATTTCCTGCTAGAATCCTTTTGAGAGCAAATAACTGACCTTCCCATCGCCAGTTCTTTGAGACCTATGATGTAGATGCACCGTTTTGAATCCATTGAGCCATGTTGATTATTATCTATGAATCTCCTTCCACCACCAATGGAGTTTTCCCCACTTTCAGGGTCCAAGATAAGCCATTAATTAGGCCTTCTAGATCCACCATATTGTTTGTGTTGTTACCAATTGATCCCCAGAGCATGCTGAGAATAATTCCATCCGATTTCCTTAATGCTCATCTGAATCTTGCTGGGCCTAGGTTTCCTTTGGCCACTCTGTCAAAATTGAATTTAAAGGAGCCCTCTGGTGGCCTAGTACATGTTTTCGTACTGTTAACAAAAGTTGGTTTCATTCTTGTTCACGCGTTGTTGACAGGCAATTCAACAATCCCCATTTCATTCAAAATAGTTCTTTTGTTTACTTCTGCTATGAAATCTTCTTGTGTCCACTGGTGTAGGGTAATTATTTCTTTTAGATGTGCTTCTATCATGGTCTAGATTTCCCCTTTTTTTTGGGTTTTGTTTTCAAAGATTCAACTGTTACGGGTTTTCTGTAGTTCCCACACTGTAAAACCTGGGAGAAGCTCCCATAGTCTATTAACAATTTTGTTTTTGAATACCTTCATGGGCCATTCTACAATTGTGATGTATGGCCTTCCTTTGTGTCGGTGGTTTTTTTTTTTAAATGGATGCTCCTTTTTCCCAAATTGAATCTGCCACCAGGCATTCATCCAGAATTTGGTTGATAGTTTTGTTGTTCTCCTCACAAATACAACACCTAGAGGGTCCATTGATTCCCCTGATCTGAAGGTTATCCCAGGTTAGAATACGTTTTTTGAGCACGAGCCAACAAAAAATCGTTACCTTTGGCCACCACCCTCCTCCCCAAATTTTCCCCCATTTGGCTTCTGGTTCAATATTCTGAGTCCCTGTCACAAGTCCTAGGGCCTCTTTGGGGTTGAAGTTTCCTATGTTGGAGTACCCCCATCTGATTTTTTCCATACCACCATTCTTTTTTATTCTTCTTGAATTAAGCTCTGCCGCGAAATCTTCTACATCTTCCCCTAGGGCTTGAGATTGCCACCAATTCTTGTCTTTCCAAGACTTGAAGATCCGGTCATTGTCTCTAGGATACAAGAATTTTGCCACCATGCTCAAGGAATGGTTCTGAAGAAAGGAACTTAGAATAGGCGAGTCCTCTCCACATGTTAGAACCGGTTCCTGATTCCAGGCGTGCCTAGCAAATCGTGCGGTTCTGCTGTCCTATACTTCCTAGAAGCTATGCTTCTGAACCAGTCCTCTATTTTCTTGTGTCACTTTCCATATACTAGACCCTGGTAAGTTTTCTCCAAATCTCACCAGGGATTGCTTGGGCCAAAGAGGAGCATATTTTAGGTGCCAAATTTTGGCCCACGATTTCTCATTGTAATTAATCCACCTCCACCATATTTTGGCACTCATCACCTTGTTACTGTCTAGAGAGTCTCGTAGTCCAAGGCCCCCCACTGCCTTAGGAGTGCATATGGTTTTTCGATCCACCAAATGCCATTTCCTGTGTCCTTCCGATCCTTCCCATAGGAAATTTCTCTGAATATTTTTGATTTGTTTGATGATCGATTTCGGAGTGGCCATCACCAAGAATAGATATAGTGACACTGCATGTAGAACCGATTTCACTAGGACGAGTCTACTTGGAAAATTAAGTGATCTAAAGGTCCAAAGGTTGAGATTTTCTTTGATTTTATCCAGCAACTCCTTCCATGAGATTTTTCTAATAGTTGATTCCGCTAGCAGTGCTCCCGGATATTTTGATGGAAGTTTTCCTTCCGAAAAATCCAGGATTCTGAGGATATTCCTTTTGGTAATTCTTGGGGTATTGAACAAATATGCCTGAGACTTTTCCTTGTTAATTTATAGAACACTTTTTTCCAGGAATGTGTTGAAACTATCTTTGATTCCCCTGGCCTCATGGACCGATGCAGGTCCCATAAGCATATTATCATCCATGAATTGTTGATGGGTCTAGGGATCCATCCCTACAGTTAGGGATAAGCCTCGAATCTTGTTCTCGGATCTTCTGTTTTTAAGAAACCTTCCTAGTCCTTCATCTACTATGATGAAAAGGAAGGGAGAGAGGGGGTCCCCCTGACTTATTCTTCTGGAAGCATTGAAGGGGGTCAAAGGGGATCCATTGACCAAGATTGAAAAAAAAATGATGAGACCGTATTCATGACCCATTTTGTCCAATCCTCCGAGAAACCAAAAGCTCTAAGAATTCTTACCAAAAAATTCCAATTGAATTTGTCATATGCTTTCGAGAGATCAAGTTTTAGGTGCATACCTGGAGTCTTCATGGTTTCAAGAGAATGAATCATTTCATGGACCAGAATAATGCCATCCAAGATTTGTCTTCCTTCCACAAACCCAACCTGTTCTAGTGAGATGATGAGGGGAAGTAGGGGCCTCAAACGATTATCCATAACCTTAGAGATGATTTTGTAGATGACATTGCACAGAGCAATCAGTCTTAGTTTCCCGAGGTCCTTTGTACCATTTTCTTTGGGTATGAGTGTTAAAAATGTAGAGTTAAGAGCTCTAAGAATATTCCCGGTCTTTCTAGTGTCTTCCAACAAGGCCCATATTTCCTCCTTTAACCAGTCCCAACAAGCATGGAAAAAAAAATTAGTGAACTCATCTGGGCCTGGAGCTTTATCTTTTACCATTTGTTTAATAGCGATCTCCACTTCCGTCATCTCAATGGATTTTCCCAGAATGTGATTGTGTTCATCCATGATAAGCTTGGGAATATGTCTAAGCACCTCTCTCTGGGCTTCCTCTCTATCTTCTTCTAGGTCCTTCAATAGATTAGCAAAGTAAGAGTTCAGAGTGATTTCTAATTCTTCTTGAGTTTCGGATATTTTCTCGTCCTCCATTTTCAACCCGTCCAATCGATTCCCTTGTCGGTGTTGGATGGTCACTTTGTGAAAGAAGTTGGTGTTGGGTTCCCCTTATTGGATCCATTTTAACCTGGATTTCTGGTTCCAATAGAATTCTTCCTGTTGTTCTCGTTGGCTAAATTCTTGTAACAAGTTTTTTTCCTGTATCCTAACTACTCCAAAAATCCCATACTCATCCCTTGAGCCTGGTTCAGCTACATCTTGCATTCTAGAGCTTGTTTTGCTTGAAATATATTACCAAAGGATTCCTTATTCCATTTTTTAATGTTAACTTTCAAGAGTTTAAGTTTTTGTTGGAATTGATACATTCAGGTGCCTCTAATGGGTGGGAAGCCTTCCCACCATTCCTTGAGTTTCTCATGGAAATCCGCTTGGAGGAGCCAAAAATTCTCAAATCTGAATGGTCTGTGAGGATTTATCCCCACATTATCCCATTCCATACTGATAGGCCAATGATCTGATCCTACCGTTGCAAGCACCACCACTCTTAATTCTCCATCGGTCATCATGATAGATTCTAAAATTAAAAAGCGATCAAGCCGACAGGCTATCCCTCTATCTCCATCGTGTTTGTTTTTACATGTGAATATATCTTTAGAAGTTCTAACATCTATCAAATTAAGGTCATCAATTAAATCATTGAATTGAGCGCTTGCAGAGTTTAAGTTCTGTATACCACCTTTTTTTCTCTTCTAGGTTCTTGATTAGGTTGAAATCTCCACCCATGGTCCATGATTTGTCCTCAGCAATTTCTTTGATATCAGAGAGTGAGTCTAGAAAGTAAATTTTTTTCTCTGCCATTGGGGGCCCATAAACATTGGTCAAAAATCCTTTTATTCTGGTGCCTAAGATATGGAAGTCTGCAGAGAGATAAAATGGAGTTTCTTAGAATTCTGAGAGGGTAACCTCTCGAGGATTCCATAGAATGACCAGCCCTCTTGCTTCCCCTTTGGAATCTATCGCTATTGATTCATAGCCCTTCCATATTTTCTGGGTTACACTTGTTACCTCTTCACCTGAACATTTTGTTTCTTGCAGAAAGACGATCCCAGAGTTTACTTTTTCAATCCTTCTTCTGAGAAGATGGATTTTCAGAGCACTACTGCAGCCTCTAATGTTCCAAGATGTAATCCACATCAAGACTTTGTTAGATAGAGGGAGAAAGGGAAGCATCTATAGTTGGATACTTCCCTGAAGCCACCAATTGCTCCCCTATAGCTTTGATTCTTTGTACATTGCTTGGCCTTCCCTGCTTTTCTTCTTTTAGTTTCTTTTTTCCATTCGGGTATTTGAGAGATTCAACAAATACCCCCAAGGAATTCATGTTTTTACCTTGAATTATTTCCTTCTCCAGCAAGGATACCTGCTATGGGGGGATCTGGGTTGGGATATTGTCAGAGAAAGCAACTTCCAGTCCTTCCAGATCCAAATATCCTCCCTCCATATCTTCCATTGTGGACTCATATGTCTCTAATACTTTCTTGTTCATCTCCTACTGCCTCTGGTAAAGTTGATCTGTAGATGTTTTGACAGTATATTGTTTCTTTTTTGGAATTATCTTTGTCTCCTTCTCCTAGTTAGCTCTAATATGTTCAGTACGTTGGTATTCTTTATTGGTTACCTTATTCTTCTCTGTTTTCTATACTTCTTTGCTAAGTGCCTTATCCTCTTGGAGGACCTCATACCTATTCTTGGTTTTCACTCTTTAGTTAATCTCTAGTCTCGATGTCTTTCTTGCTTGTCATTTCTTGTTTCGGATTTTGGTGAACCCATAAGCATATTGATTTTCCTGATCTTTCTTCCCTCCTGGTCTTTTATTTTGTGGGAAATCCCAAAATAGGTGTCCATGCTCATGACATCTTCTACCTCTAAACGAGATCTATTCGTAGTCTATTGCTTGGAACCATTGTTCATCCTCCCATGTTAGCTCGATTCCATCTGGTATATCTCTAGAGATGTGGATGTAGATATAGATTTTGGCATATGATATGTACTTTCTTTGGCGAGTTTGCTCTAAGACTTTGATGAAGTTCCCCAACATATTCCCTATATCCGTCAGAATTTCTTCCTTCCAGTACTCCATTGGGAGAGAGTACATTCTTATCCATACTGGGGCAATCGTGAGGTTTTGTTTGTCAGGGTTGAATCTCTCTTTTTGTGGCCTGAGGAAAAGGCCCGTCGAATTATAGAAGTAGGGGCCATTCTCAAAAACTCTCGTTCAATCTTCTTCACTAAAGAATATTATCGTGAAGAACCCTTTAGCTCCCAGCTAAATATCGTAATTGCCTTGGGATTTCCACGTGGTATTTATCCATGAGACCAAGGTCTTTTTTGTGGACCAAATCCCCCAAAATTTTCCTATGAGAGCGCACTCTTTCATGTATTGAATGTCTTCTCTGACTCTTTCTGATTTGATCTGCAGCTTTGGGACTGTCTTGGATTTCGGGACACATTGCCCTATCCTTCTTGTTCCATGATTAGTTTCTTCATCCTTATTGATCCCACTAGATCCTTCCCAATCTCTGAGCGGGTCAGATGGTCTGACTATTCCTTTTCCTTTTTCAGTTTCCATATCTGAGATCACAGAGGGGATTGCTGGTCCCTCCTCTGAGGATTCATTCCTCCCACGGTCCCTCTCCCCACAACAAGGAGTAGGAACCATCCTGTCTTGATCTTAACCACCTTACTATGACTATTCTTCTCTTCTAGTACTCCATTAAACCTTCCTCCTTGGTAAGGAAACCACCAACCTCGCATCAAGTTGCAGAGCTCATCCTCTTGAAATCTTCTTCTTTGAATGACAACACTTCGTCACTGATATTTTCTTATTTAAAACACGTTTTTGAAATTTTCGCAACAATTTTAATTTGTTTGGTTAAGATACATTGAAATTTGTATGACCCTATCTAGATTTAATGCAAATCTTTACTAGTTTTATAGTTTTATGCATTAAACAATCAATATATAAACAAATTTCATCATTATTTTTTCGAGGGTCAATTAATAGAATTAATAATAAATATCAGTTCTAAAAACAATATTTTGAGTCCATCTTAAGGTGTTTGGGAATCCTAGAAACTGAGCCTAGTGAGAAATCCCAAAAGCTAGTTTTGCTAGTTGTACCCCCAACTCATTCAAAATTAGATTCTCTAAACCTACAAATGATGATGTAGACACCCATAACATATTTCTATATTTCTCCTTAATCCTCTCATAGCGATTGGTTTCTTGGAAACTATTTTGTTAATATTTTAGTTGCCACAGGTTGGGACTCCTATAATCCTGGTAGTAGACTTTAGGTGGGCTGACATTTGAAACCTAAAAGGGACCAAGAGATTGTTCTTAGGAACCTAAAAATTCAATATATTTCCCTTTCTTTGTGGAACATTCATAATCTCCACTTTATTACCTCACTCACCTTGCAAATTGCCCACTTGTTAGCTAGTTTGTTTTGAAAATTTCTGTAAGAGAGTTAGTGAGCCTTAATTCTGATTTAGGTTCATTAGAGCAGTATCATAGCACTTTCCTCCACTTCTGTGGTAAGTAATCTCTCAAGTTGAATAAAATTCCTGCCATGTCCTACTCTGATGATGACTCATATGAGTAGTATGAAGAGTACTGTAGACAATATGAAGAAGAAGAAATCCTCTATGTTTATGGATTCCTACTAAGTATTGAATATTATGAATTATATCCATCATATATATAAGAGATCAGGTTTGATATTCTAATAGTTAAGAGTGACTTGTAAATGTGATAGAAATATGTAAAGACATGCCTCGATGCTACTAGGAGTCTCTGGCATTGGGCAAGGATATTGGTGCAGTCATAAATTTCAAGGATTATGTCTATATCAAGTATGGATTTTGACCTTAGATGTTGATGATATTTCATGCAGGAGTAGAAAACCATCCATGGGGAAACCAATTTGTCCCACCTCTTTGAGTAAAGAGGAAGAAGAAGGAAAAAAAGGTGAATATTTAGCAAATCCATTTACATGTTCAATCATTATGGGATTCTTTGGTTTCCCTTAAAGAAGAGTCTCAACAAGTGATGATCCTAGTACCATTAAATATGGGGAAACCTCATTTTTCTTGAAATTAGGTGATAATTAAGACGATCCATGTGAGGTTGAAGACTCAACAATTCAGCATCTGGTTGCTGATAGTGTCAAAGATGGATTCACTTCTAGTTTCCTTATGGGTGAGCTCAAAATCATTGCAAAGGAGGTCAATGTTGTCAATGGTGATAAGACATCTTTTGGATAAGATGAAAAAGAAGGACATAGATCAAATTGGAAATCACCATTTTAGCTTCACAATGAAGGAAAATATAAGCACACATTAGTTGGATGTGAAACAAAATATTTGGTGGAAGATTAAGCTACCATAGGTCCACCACGTGAAGACAAAAATATGGTGCAAACGGATGAAGAAATTTCATAATTTTGTATTCCCTTGTATCATGATAAAGTTGCAGCCACACCAGCGGAGATATTTGACATGAGTGAGCACCCACATTATACTATCATCATAGAGAAGAGCCATGAACCACCTGGCCCTAGAGGTCAGAAAATATAAACAAATATCCTTAAAAGGGAGTGCAAGATACTGAAAGTATTTGCATTGAATGAGAAGGAGAATTTTCCCATGAGAATAAAGAGAAAGATGTTGTAGCAATAAAATAAGAACAAGGACCATCCCCACAGTCACCACTTTAACTTCAACATCAATTAGATCCAAAGAAAGAAAAGAGGATGCTTTTCCTCAAGAGCACCACTCATTTCAATGGCCTTTGAAGATTAGTGGAATGAATATCAATGAGGCCTCAAGCATTCTACATGACACTATGGAATTAGTGTAAAATTCTTGTTGGATAGTTTCATCAATGAAGGATCCATATTCCATTAAATATTTGGAGGCCATTGTTGGACACAATGGCCACACTAAGAAGGGGGTGAATAAATGTGTGAATAGTTTAAACCTTTTTACCTTCTTTTTATCAATCAGAGTATATCAATCATTATTTTATCAATTACTTAATCATATGCATCTCCCAAATTAGTCATGAGTCATAAGCACAATTATTACATCAAGAGAGACACAAGAATATTTTTAATTTGATCTTTATTAATGGTAATGGAAGACTAAAATATTCTAGATTACAACCAACACCAACCGATGAAAAGAGCACCAACTCTTGTAATAGGACCCATCCTGGTTTTATTAGATCCAAGTAAGAAGGGTTTGAGGATTCAAATCCTCAAGTTCAAGATTCCTCTTGCAACATTGATGCCAATCTTTGATTGTCATCAATCTGCTACTCATCACTCAATATGATCCTTGATGTTGTTGGTCATCTTCTCAGTACTATTGGTCTTTTGTTCATCACTCTCATCAACAATGCTGCAACACTATTCTCAATATCTTCTCATGTATCTTTGCACATCAACCATTAATCACAGTTGGTCAATATTCTCTGCTCAATAAACTTGTCAATCTTCTCATCCACATCTGCAACATTGTTCATCAATGCCACTTGTGATCAAATTCTTATCAATCAAGAGGCACTTCTATCGAAAGGTATGTCAAACTAAACATGTCATCAAGGTATCAAGATCGCCATCATGTTATGAAACATCATCATACTGGATATGTGCATTATCGAATCATCATGATACAATATATCATCCAAGCATCATCATCATCATGTCATCATCATAATATAGTGCATCATCAAGGTGAACAAGACATCATCAAATAGTGTGTTATCATCATCATATATAGGGTTTACACCATCTGTATGGTATGAATACTGTATGCATCATTATAATGTATATAGTGAATGATCATAAATATGAATCTTCATACCTAACTATGCATCTACCATTGTACATACAACACATTAATCATTATCATGTATTCAAGAGTTCAACTTTTAGGTCGTAATCCATCTACCATTGCATGCATACTCAAACATACATATGTTGATGCATTTGTAACTTCGGAATGTATTCATTTGTATATCTTATGTATTGTACCTCGATGTTCCTATCGGGAAGTATCTGTAATGTAAAAAAGTCATGTAAAGTCATTGAGGTTAACCTTCCATTGCAAGTCAGGGAAATAGTCCCCACAATTGAGTTAATGTTAACCCTTTTTGTTGATCGAAGGACAAAGTCCCCACAATTGTCAGGCACTAGGGTTTTAGACTCTCCTATAGATGTTGGCCCTAGTGAGTAATTGTTAAGTGAGGCTGACTTGTTGGAATGGACATTAAGTGAATGAAAGAATATAAATAGAGATTGAGCCTCTCTATTTATCACACACACTCACTCACTAGGGTGCATGAGTGAGAGAGGAGAAGCTCTCTCAAGTGAGAGAGAGAGAGAACAACTCTAGAGATCATCTTTTCTGTATTTGGGTTTTACTACTACCATTGGTGCTCATTCTATCTCTGAGGAAGTTGTGGGTTTTTCTCCTTTATGGTTTCCCTGAGGAAAATCTCTTGTGTCTATTGTCTCTTGTGATTAATTGCTGTACATGTTATTCTCTCAGTTAAGATCCTAAGATCATATTGCTTAAATGATAAAAATCTCACATGGTATCAGAGTTAACCTAAGAAAAAGATAATGTGCAACTGCAAAATCTAGGGATTCTTAATTTTTGGGTCTCTCTCCATAATCCATTAGCCAAAGGAGGCTAGGATAAATCTCCATTGAAGGGCTCATCTTTCTGTCGAAGCAAAATTTGATTTTGGGCATTTTCAGTTTTTGCTGCGAGAAATTAGTGATTTTTACAAAAGAGGAATTTTTGAGTTAGCTCAGAATAGGATTTATCTCCTCCTCAAAATCGAAATTTAGAGACCTAGGTCGAGATTTTTGGTTGGGTAAAACTCTAGGAAAGTCAAACCCTAATTTGACCACTGGCCTGAAAAACCCTAAAATACTAAAACATGTAGTTTTGGTAGATTCTCTATATCTTAAGATTGGAGAAGTATAAGGAGCCAAAACTTTCATAGTCCGAAGATAAAATCACGATGTACTCTTTGTAAATGTTTCAGCCTCATATTCACTATATTCTGTGAGATATGATTCCTCCAATTTAGGGTTCCAGCCTCTTCCAAGATTCATCCCTAAACAGGACACCTAGGGATAATTGCAATATATCGGGCTACAAAGATCCAGATGAAATTTCGCAAGATGTTCCAGATATGGAATGAAATCTAATTTCTTTGGAAAACACTTCAGGCCCTGAAGGTGAAACAGTGATACATGGCAATCTATACAACTTCTCTATGTTGAACAATCCTGAAACCAGACACCTTGGGAAAACTCTCATAACTCCCAATTGGTGAAACCAATTATTGTCAAACCTATGGTGTTGGAAAGCAGACAGATGAGGTTACCTTAGTATGAAATTTCAGACATAGAGCAGCAGTAATTTCATACATACCACATAAACAGTATCAAGAATTTCTGTAGAAGAAATTTGAAAACTAGGGCATCCTGTTTCGGGAGCTTTCCTCCATTGTTTTCAAAAAAGGAGTACATTGGATAGCTCACCTTGAAGAGGTCTATCTTTCTATCCAATCATATCTAAAACATTCCAAGTTTTTAAAATTAGGTTTTCTCTGACAAACCCTAGATCATCCAGCTCCAGAACCAGGATGGACACCTCAAATCGATAAGATCTAATATTTTGTTTTTTACAGTTGAGGTTCTCATTTTAAAATGACTAATCACACCAGCTTGATGACAAGCTTGGTGAGGTTGAAAAATTCCAAGCATGAAAGTATTGGATCTCATTGGTTCCTGAAGAAAATGAAATTGGACACCTACATAAGTGGAAAGGTTCCAATTTCATAGGGAGATGAGGCTAAAAGCCTTACACAAGAAGAACTTGGTCAAGGCCAAGAAGATCATTGCTGATTCAATCACAGATCACCTTGTACCACAAGTTTCTTCCCTAAAGACACTGAAACAGATTCCTTGATCAAGCTATTTGAAGGAAAGAACATAAATTATAAGATGACTTTGTGAAAATAGTTGAAGAATGTGAAGATCCAAAATGTAGAGACAATACAGTCATACTTTACAAGGGTCTCTCGAATCAAAGAACAACTTGAAGTGGTAGAAGAAGAAGTGGAGAATGCAAAAGTTGTGATAACCACCTTGAATGGCCTCCCAAAATCATGGGATTCATTCATTCGAGGAATGTATGCCAGAAGGAAGTGATTACCTTCACTAGAATATGGGAAGAGTGAACAGAAGAAGAAGCTCGACTCATAATAAGAGATGAGAAGATGGGAGCAACTGAAGATCTAGCTATCATGATTCAAAGAATATCCCTCAAGCGATGAGGAATATGAAGAACTCAATTCTTGAAGAACCTCTTATCCATATTAAGGATTTGGATAAGAAATGATGTTGTTATGAATGAAGAAGATGATGAAGCTAAAATGAGTCTACCCACGAAACAAATAAATATAAGTATTCAATTGTCATTTCATGATATTGTTTTTTTATGAATTTGTTTATATTCAATTGATGTATTATGCATGATAGAATGTTTGCATTAATGACACAATACTACTAATATGCATGTGATAGGTAAGTAGCTCATGGTGCTATACAACTCTCCATTGCTACTTATCTAGAATGAAACCTCTTTTCTGACATATTGGATTAGTGCACAATCGCAATGTTGTCCTGGTAGAGATGGAAGGAATCTAGAAAGTTTACATGAGATATGGATGAATGTTGTATTGGATAAAATAGTTGCATTATCATATCTTTATGCATAACAATTTACCATTATGAATATGCATTATGAAATGTTTCTAACCATACAACTGATGCATTTGACTTGTAGGAAATATTACGTACAATCACCTACAAGAAAAGAAGGAGGAGACTTGTTCCAAAGAACAAGTGACGACAGTTAAGGAAAGAATCCAAGATGAAGAATAATATGACGATACTTTCAAAGAAAGAAGAAATCATAGACAGTGCAGTTATGCGACACTATTGAGTGACATCATTGATGTAGAGCCTTCCAACTATGAAGAAGTAGCCAAGAAGAAAGGGAAGAAGAGTACCAGTTCAAGAAGAATGATGTCTAGTATCGAGACCTGAAAGGAAGTTTGTAGTTCCATCATGCATTAGATGGAAACATCGTGGGATACAAGGAAATATTCATAGCACGAGGATTCTCATAGAAATAAGGAATAAACTACGAAGAGACATTTGTAGCCATTGGAAGTTAAGACACATGATAGGCATACTTATGAGTGATAATTAAAAAAGGCCTTGTACAATCTCTAAAGGCACCCATGGGATAACGCATAGATGAGGATCTTGAATATCACCTATAGTGATGAAGATATTAACCTTTTCTACAAGGTTGAATATGAAAGCCTATAGAGGATGACAAGCTCATAGATAGGTGCAACAAGGTTCAAGATAGAGGACTGCGGTATCGAGTGACCCTAGATGGATACATAGAATATTAGTAGCAAAGGAAGCTACTTGTCACTCTGGTACAAAATGTTTCAGTGCATAGAGTATGAAAGATAGAGGGAGAATGATGCTCCACTTCAGGGGGAGTGACTACATAAGATCCTGAGGTTCGACATGGTATGGTAGAATGGACAGATTACTAATGACTCTAGGCTTTACTAAGAGTAAAGAGGATTCTAACCTTTACTTCAAGGTTGAAGGTGGAGGACCAGTGATGCTTCTATTATGTGTCGATGAATTGTTCCTGACAGAAAAGAGGAACTCATTAAAGTTGCAAGAAGGAGACCCGCTATCGAGTTTGAGATGAAGGACTTGGATATGATGCACTACTTTCTAGGCATGAAGGTGTGGCAGAATGCGGATGGAATCTCCCTAGGACAAGGGAAGTATGTAGTAGAGATCCTAAATAGGTTTAGGATGATGGACTGCAAGGCCATGACCACACCTATGGCATCGAACCTGAAGCTACTGAGTGTTGCTTCATCAGATTCGATTGATACCATGATGTATAGTCAGATGATTTGTTCCTTGATGTACCTGACAAATACAAGAGCAGATATTTTCTTTGCTGTGAACACATTGAGATGTGTTCACATGATGGTTTCAAATCATGTAGTGATGTACTTGAAGGGTACAGTTGAGTATGGGCTCAAGTATGATACGAATCTAAAGATTAACCTGGAGGGTTATGTGAATTCTAATTGGGTAAGCAGTGCCATTGATAGGAAGAGCAATTCTTGGTGTAGCAAAAAGTAGTCCTGCATGGAACTGAGTATAGGCAAGGAAAAATATGTTGCCACTTGCTATTTGGGAGGTAGTAGGTTTCTTTCAAAAACTACTACTTGAATTGATTGATCTAACTTGCATTTTTGTATGATGAAAAGAGGAGCAGTGAAGCTCCAGTATATGATCCAGATCGAGATCTCTCAAAAGAGGGAGTTCTAACATATCCATTGAGACAGGTTGTTTGAGCATAAATCCTGGTGAAGCTCATAGGTTGCTCAGACATAATCGATCATGTAGGTTGTCCTTGGATGTAATCGGTCCTATAAAATATCACAGGTTATCCTTGGACATAATTAGCCCTAATGTGATTCTATGCTATAAATGGCCAGAGTGAAGTTTGAGTACTTTAGGGAGAAGCTTGGTGTTCTCCAGATTGAGGTTCCCTCCAAAGGGAATTGATGTGTCCATTTGTTTTTCTGACATGGTGGAAGGCTGAGCTTCACATGGTCAGATGTAAGTGTAGAGATGCTCTGATGTGATTGTGGGTTGTGTTACCACATGATTAGTGCAGATATATTCTGATGTGATTGTGGGATGTGTTCCCACATGATCAGTGCAAAGCCATTCTTATGTGATTGAGGGATATGTTCCCACATGATCACATATAAGTGCAGAGATGCTCTGATGTGATTGTGGGTTGTGTTACCACATGATCAATACGTAGATATTTTGATGTGATTGTGGGATGTGTTCTCACATGATCAGTATAGAGCCATTCTGATGTGATTGAGGGATGTGTTCCCACATGATCAGATGTAAGTGCAGTGCCTTTCTAACATGATGAGTTTGGATGTAAGGGAAGAGACTTTTTGACATGATGAGTTCAAATGTACATGCAGTTCCTTTCTGACATGATGAGGTCGGATGTAAGTGCAGAGCCTTTCTTACATGATGAGTTCGGATGTAAGTGCAGAGCATTTCTGACATGATGAGGTCAGATGTAATTGCAGAGCCTTTCTGACATGATGAGGTCGTATGTAAGTGCAGAGCCTTTCTAACAAGATGAGGTTGGATGTGAGTGTTAGGAATTTCTGACATGGGTTTTGGATGTGTTCCTCCCATGGTCAGATGTGAGTGTTGGGCGTGCCTTTCTGACATGGTTCTTGGATGTGTTCCTCCCATGGTTAGATGTAAGTGCTGGGTGGGCCTTTCTGACATGGTTCATTCCATGGTCAGATATAAGTGCTGAAGATGCTGAAGACCTACATGGAGGCTAGGCCTACAATGAGCATGAACAAGGGTTGGCTTTGTAGAACTTCCTGTGATGAGTAGAATTGAGAGATAGAACCAGTGATGATGACCCAGTGATGATCCTGCAGTGATGATCCAAATTAGGTGATGATACAGACTTGATGATAATCCAGTGATGATCCAAATCAAGTAATGATCCAGACTTGATGATGATCCAGTGATGATCCAGATCAAGCGATGATCCAGACTTGATGATGATCCAGTGATGCTCCAGATCAAGTGATGATCCAGACTTGATGATGATCCAACGATGCTCATGATCAAGTGATTATCTAGAATTGATGAAAATTACTTGACAATGAAGATGAATTGATGATGATCCAGATGATACAGAGAAGAAGACTTGTGCTGATAAATTGTATTGATAAAATACCTTCCTAGTGATGAGGGAGTGTTGATGTATTTGTAACTTTGGAATGTATTGATTTGTATATCTTATGTATTGTACCCCGATGTTCCTATTGGGAAGTATCTGTAATGTAAACAAGTCATGTAAATGCATTGAGGTTAACCCTCCATTGTAAGTTAGGGAAATAGTCCCCACAATTGAGTTAAGGTTAACCCTCCTTGTTGATTGGAGAAAAAATCCCCCACAGTTGTGGGGCACTAGGGTTATTAGACTCTCCTAGAGATGTCGGCCCTGGTATGTAATTGCTAAGTGATGCCAATTTGTTGAAGTGGAAATTAAGTGAACGAAATAATATAAATAGAGAGCGAGCCTCTCTATTTATCACACAGACTCACTCACTGGGGCACATGAGTGAGAGAGGAGAAGCTCTCTCAAGTGAGAGAGAGAGAACAGCTATGGAGATCATCTTTTCTTTCTTTGGGTTTTACTATAGCCATTGGTGCTCATTCTATCTCTGATAAATTTTAAGTGGTTTTCTCCTTTATGGTTTCCCCCAAGAAAATATCTTGTGCCTATTGTCTCTTATGATTAATTGTTGTGCATGTTATTCTCTTAGTTAATATCCTAAGATCATATTTCTTAAATGATAAAAATATAACAACACACACTGTATATACGGTACTCTTCATCACTATATGCATCAAACATCAAATAATCATATGGTCTGTATCATAGGGTAGACATCTATTGCTTCAAAACATTTTATTCTTCACATTATTGTTCACACATTGCTTGTACATGCCACTGTATTCCACTTTACATACATTGTATATCACATACATTCACTACTCATACTTTATCATGCCTAAGTAATTAGCCATACCTTGCATGTCAAAATTTTACCTGGGCTATGTATGACTTCAAAATCAAACCACTGATGCTGGTCACAGTCTCAGTCTATTCAAAAAACATTATGGGCATGAAAACATTCAAAAAAAACTAGTTATTGCCACACAAAAGGGTCTTCATAGTTTCTACCTTCATCCATAATTCGGGACTATTGAACCAGATCAACCTGCAAAAAATTCATGACTGTGGACACCCTCCAAAATTATGCAAGTTCACTTCACACTCATCTTCGTTGGCTTCCACATATCCAGTAATGAATTTACACTAAGGACTGATAAGTTCAGTACTATTCAGAATCCCTCAAATTTGGGTTTTTTTAGCATGTCAAACTAGGTATTTTCCGTGTTGCTTCTTTTTGTAACAATTCAATACTTCATGTATCTAGAACTATGAAATGAGGGCCCTAACACCTGTCAATATCGGGATTGTGTGAACCCCTACACTGTGGAGGAGCCCTAAACAAGGAAAAACATAAAACAAGAACAAAAAATGTCATCCTCCATATGTTGCAACCAACAGATGTTTTCCTCAATAAACCTGCCTCAGTTAACCTCAGTCAAAAAATATTTCTTCCCTCTCCTTCATCGTTGGATTTCTAGATCAAGACCCCAAGAACTATATTCTACTGCTCCCACCCAAAGTTCCTTAGTCTACACCACAGTTAGCGATCTCTCTTCTTGTCACTTCATATATATTTAAATGGTGTGAGAAAACGCTTGTATTTATACACTCTTTCAATGTTGACCTATCCTCAGATTAGGGTAGACTTCCAGGGTGAGCAAGGTAAGTATTTTATATTTTATTATTATTATTTTGACTAGTCCAGATATGAGTTCGATTTCAAGGATAAGGGTAAAAGTGTATTTGTTATTTTATTATTATTTTATTACACAACCACTTCTTCAATAGTCAACCTTATCACTCTTATCCACAACTCATTTGTAAGGTTACACATAAGATCCTCATTATTATCATAATGAATTAGGGTTTGTTCACAAGTCATCAATTAATCCACACATGATATATGTCACCATAATCCATGCTATCATAAAGTGTGTCTAAGTGTCCAAGTGGGTCCCATCATCTTCAATGGTCATCATGTTCTTCATCAAACCATTAGGGATTCCAAGTACATGGCATGTGCAATATCATGTATGCCCAAACCTTATCCTGGGGTACTATGACACCATCATTACATGAATGACCACATAATGGGTCATTAATGCTTCTTTAACCCATCAATTGATTCCCCATCATCCACAAGGGCTTCACCACAATCTCCAGGGTCTTGAGAATCATTGACATAATCTTCATCATTGTCAATAAGGTGGTGGCTCCAAGATCCAAACTTGTGGGTATAGAGACCTTTCCAACTAGGTACAAGGTGATTCAAAGCAAAAACCAACTCTATGTGAGCTCTAAGGCACTAGATGTGAGGATAATGGGATCATCCATACATGTGCACTGCAAGAGGGACTTGGTGGCATCAGTAACTTCCCATGGGGCCACTGCAAGTCCATGTTGGAATCAATGACAATTTCATCAACCATTCGGGAAGCAATGACAGACCTCAAAGGTAAATTTTTGCAATTTCTTTCAGATAGAGATCACTTGCTATCAATTGTGGGGATGTATCATGATGCATATTTGAGGGAAGGAAAAGAGATTTACAAGCTGACTCTTGATTTGGAGTCCACCCACGATTCTCTGAAGAGTACTCATAGTTGCTAAGATTGAGAAGGACCTAAGGAGGAACCTCATGTGATGGTGATGCATGAGGAACATTCTGAAATTGCATATGATTGAGGAGGATGAAGCATTTGTGTTTCCTATTGGAAAAAGTCATACATTCATGGAGGAGGAATATGAGCAGACCATTGTTGAGCTATCCTATTGAAGAATACATGCATACACTTTCTTAATGGATGGGGATTGTAGAGGGTTGTTTGGCATGTATGCTTTGAAGGAGACATATTATGATATACCCTTATGGGTGGTAGATTCATCTGTAAAGGAGGCAGCCTTTTCACATTCCATATGGACTAGAAAATGAAATTTCTTATTTATCCATTGATTAGGTTGGTATAGGAATCAATGAAATGAAGAATTTGGGAGGTAAAGTGTCCTTTAATTTTTGCAATAATTTTTTTATTATAAATGGCATTGTCATGAGATAAAATCAACAACAAAGATTTATTTTTCAGCCATTAGATACCTCTTGTACACATAAACATGAGTTGCATTCTGATTTTCACGTGCTTGAGTAGTTTGAGGTCAAGAAAGATGAATACCAAGCACCCGTATGGTTCCAAAGAGATTATGAGTTGCATCTAGGAAACAACTGTACAATTTTGGAGGAGGAACATGATCTCACTTTCATTAAAACAATCAATGGATAAATTTGTACATCCATTATCTTGATGGATGAGTATTGCATGATGTTTGTTTACAAGTCTTCACCCCACACTTTTAATTCATCCATATCAGGTGGGGATGAAAATTGGGTCAAGAGATTTTCCTTATTGGTTCGACATGAGGAGTAGGAGGCTCCCATATGTGTTCATGATGAATTGATGAAAGAAACATTCCCTTCCTAGAAACAACAGAGGAATCCACTTGCATTCTTTGATTCCTCCTTCATTAACTTGCACCCAATAAGTGGACCCAGTGGCAGTGAGTTGAGCCATTTGGGTTGTGCATTAGTTCTATGCTTTGGGGATCATAAGATTTCTCTAGATGAGGAGAAATAATGGATGGAGAAGGAACCTAAGTGCATTCCAACTAGAAACAACAACCATCATCTTGATTTGAGTCCATTGGGGTCGAGTTGTGGAAAATTGTATCCACATATGGATGGATGCACTTCACAATTTGAGATTATAGGAGGTAAACTTTCTTCTTGTAAATTTATTGATGCCTCTAATATTTCCATGTTTTGTGATCGGAAGCATAGACACATATTTCTTCCATTTGATTACATTCATCCACATAAGGATTGGGTGGAAGATTACATGTCACACATAGAGTCTTCTTGTAGAAATATTTATGCTCATGGTAGGTGGAAGGAAGCTATGAAAGAAAGTTGCCAAGAGAAGTTGTTGAGGAAACTACCTTTCATAAGGTGGCCTATATGGAGGAAATACACATATTTGTATGGATGCTTATAGCTTTTGACCAGTGGTAGAGGATTGATCCAATGGATGTTTTCACCTAGGGAAGCGATTTGATTTCCACTTGGTTTGGTTGAATGGAGTGTCTTTCCAATCCCTTATTTGATAAAAAGGCACATTATTGACATCACTATTTTCATTCATGGAGATTTATATGATACATATTGCGATACTTGTCAGAAACATGAGCATATATGGTTGTTATATGATTTTCTTAGTATATATTGATGGACATGGTGTTATCACTTAGAATTTACCCTTTGGTTTTGGAAGGATAGTTCCAAGGTAACCTTACAAACCAGCCTTTAGGATGAAATTTGGAGTCTTTCCCACCATAGAAGGATCTCTCAACAAATAAATACAATGGCCAAAGATATTCTTAAAGAAACAAGTTTTAATAATGGCTGAAAAAAGAGGGTATCATTGGGCATAGAGTCAAAATCATGAGTGATCATAAATAGCAGTGCTTTGAAACAATATTTATTCACATATTCAAGATAATCATTATTTCATTAATATGGTCATCAACAATCCATTAATATGGTCATCAAAAGATGAATCCAATATTAACTTTAGAGGGATCTTGTTTGTGAATACTTGAAAATCTATGAACCAAAGCATATGATTCAATATGGATTTTTATTCAATATAAACTTATTGAAGGATGAAAGACAACACAAAGGAAAAGATAGTAGGAAAATCATTCACATGATAAAAAGGAAGTACATACAGTAAAAAAACAACACGAGAATATCTTATATGGAAAAATTCTTTCTTGGCTCTGCAGATTTCATTAACTGGAAATGATCAGTTACAAAATGAGTTTCACTCTCATGGGTTCCAATGCTAATTCCATTAAAAAACCTGCTTTTATACATCAAAATTGTCCTCGATTTGATACCTAAATACCTACATTCTAAAAATAGGATGTTTATAACTGCCTTATTACATATTTCATGCCATTAAATAAACTAAACCTATCTAAATATTTAGAAATATTTAATACCACCTTGAAGTGGATCTTTACATATTTTCAAACCGATTATTACAATGGAAATATTTATTGATCCATCTTATATTTCATTTTTCCAAACTTCTAAATGGTTTTCCATTAATCTCCAGATGGCACTTCCATATTTTCCATTTCTTTAGCCACTACTGTTAGCTCCATATGATCTACATAGGAAACATGTGGCATCTTGGCACCATTCATCATAAACGAATCCACTATCACAAAGTCCACAACTAATTTGTCAATTATATCTTTTCATGACAGTGAATGATTCATATATTCAAACTTCCTATTGTCCAACCTAGACTTAACCAAAAAAGTTTAATATTCAGACTGAGATACCATATTTCCATCCTCATCCCAAAAGGAAGGTATACCTTTTTAAAATAGTTCTATGAATAAAACTTTGAAGGACTTCACCTACTACAACATTTGGTCTGCCTTTTCCTAAACACTTTCAATATGATGGTGTTGCCCAGTCATGTTTCTTTCCCAAGTTATAACTTCTATTATGTCGTTAATACTGATCGTTTTCAATTCTTCTTTAGATATAATATTAATCAAATTAATAGTATTATATGCTATATATGTTGGTTTTCTATCGAAAGTTTCTTTCAAAGCTGCACAACTTTTCCTTGCCACACTGATTACCACTTCTTTTTCTTTAATAAAGTTTAGATAAGGTCTCATTTTTGTAGCTTCTATGATAATAATATCCCAAATAAGATTCCTATTACCTTCTACTAGAAACTTCGTTGGTGATTTCTCTCCTAACTTCTCATTTTTCTCAAGCAACTCTTTATTATTACTTTCAAAGAACCTCTTTTTTTCTTCTTTCTTCTTAATTATATCGGTCAAACTTTGATTTTATACCTTCAATCCTTTTATTTATTCATCTCTTAAGCTCACTTGCAACATAGCTTGAACTATAGCATCAGTGTTCGTCTTTGTAGATGGACAAGAAATTTCTCCATGTTTGTTCTTTTCTTTCTCTTCTCTTTCCTTTTCCAAATAATTGATTCTAATTTAAGACAACAATATTAGCAATAAGGAAAGATATTTCCTTTTCTCATTGACTCTTTTCTTCAGCAAATTTTAATAATTTAGCTTTGTTGTCATTCAATTCTTGGGACAAAATTTATTTTTCTTTTTTTAGCACTGTCAATTTAGAAGCCTGTTTCAATTAGGTGGTTGTAATATTCAAATTTTTATTCAATAGCTAGATAGTGCTTTGGTTCTCATCTAAGATATTTTTTGTAGTGTGTCCTCTATCTGGATCACTACCCATCACCAGAAGATCACCCTAAAGATTCTTGATTTATTGTTGATATGTCTTACTTTCCACCTTCTCTTGATTCAAATGACTTTCCAACCTTAGTAATGTGTATTGTAACTTGGAAACATTTAATGTAGCCATCATCAAATCTATGTATATCACTTCCCCAGTTTTCTTGTGAAAATTAATCTTATCAGGTACTGGAATATTTTGTGAGTTGAGTCTGATTTCTGAAACTCTATTCTTAGTAGCCACTACCAAATTAAATGTGTTTTCACATGATGCTTCATAGTGACCAATGGAATATCCTTATATGAAATGTCTCTTACACTAGAATAAAGCTTCAAATATTTTTCTGAAGAATTTTTTTGTCATGTCCATATCTAGAACACACATCACTTTTGTACTTATACCTATCACTGGACCCACTCTCTTGTACTTCTGAAAAACTATGATCCTAAATCTAAAAAATGGTCCTTGGAATTTTTCTTTCATATTATTTCCTCCAATGTCAACCACTTCTCTCTCTAAATACATCGTTGGTCCTTTTTCCACTTCAAAATATTCATATTCAATTTCAATTGCCTCTAAAAACATTCTCTTTCTAGTAAACTCTATTTTACTGGGAGTTGGTATTATCATTGCT
This sequence comes from Pseudotsuga menziesii, assembly GCA_001517045.1. Classification (NCBI taxonomy): domain Eukaryota; kingdom Viridiplantae; phylum Streptophyta; class Pinopsida; order Pinales; family Pinaceae; genus Pseudotsuga; species Pseudotsuga menziesii. The sequence continues at coordinate 292,556 of LPNX010775218.1, forward strand.
ACTGACTTCATTTTGACAAAGGGATTTTCTTGTAGGTTCTCTAAGTTCTCCAGATTTGACTGGAATTCCTTAAAGTTATCCCTTTGAGATAACCCTTCTATATCTCGATGATCAAATACTTTGTTTTTTTTTATGCCTCCTCTGTGATATGATATGTTGAGGATCATAATTAAATTTGGTAGCTTTCATGAAATTCATATCTTGTAGTAAGCCTTCAAATACTGGGAGAGCATCCTTATTTTTTTATAATGAAAGTACCTACCTTTAAAAGAATCTCAAATACCTTTCTAAAATTCAAAAGTGTTCATTTTGCACAATAAGCTTTTGTCTAATGAATTCCAAAGAAAATATTCTAGGTGTTAAGAATGCAATAATGATATATGGCTCATGAATAAAGCCATAAAAAATTATGATGGTATGCTCCTTTAGAAGGAACCAATCTCCACCTCCTCTATTTGGGGTAAACTACAACATTTCTTCCATCTCAGGAAGTACTCTAGGCAGTTTATCTTGAAACATTACTCTCTACCCTTTTGACATTATGAGATTAATGTAATTTAAAGTATTATTACTAATTTTAGAAGTGAATACAACTTCTGGAAATTGCAAATTCTCCTCATTAAAGAAAAAAATAATTTCGACGAGGTAAGCTTGAAATATCAAATGTCTGGTCATGTGGAAATTCACTAATTAAGAATGAATATTCTCATCTAGGAATTCATCAAACTTAAGGAAACATAACTAACTATCCTCAAACTCAGGTTGATGCATACTCAACCTAAATAATAGACCCAAGAAGACTTATGGGACAAGCCAATCAGTGTTCAGCCCTAAAAACTGACTCAACAAGGATATGACCCATTGGGTTTCTTAATTAAACAAGAAAATGTCAAGGCAGAGAGGTTCAATTTCAACAGAAATATCAAGCTTAAGACTCTTAGAATAAAATATTTGTTTTTCTTCCGCCACAGCATGTCTAAATTGTTCAATAGTAAACTTTCTTCGGTGATATATTCTATGTTTTGGACGAACAACTGGGGTAATTCTAATGAGTCTCTGACAACCAATGAATTGATAGGGAAAAGGATTTAGACTTGTTTACATCCATAATTACACACTCATACTAGGATTAATTGGACCCACACAAAACCAAAAAATATGAGAAATCAAGGCTTTGGTCTAGACAAAACTGGTCAAAATAAGACCTATGAACACCATGAAAGTCAATTTCCTAATCTTATAAATATTGCAATCTTTTATTTAACTCATGTACTGGACCAAAGGAGATTAATGTGTCAAAAATATCCCCATCCATGTATTCAAAAATTTCATCTAACTTACTAAATTCGTGAACTTGTGTTTCGACTTCACCTTCCCCTTCCATTTTTAAAATTATATTGGTGGGTTAACTATGTGGCCTAACTAGAAAATGACAACTTCAAAAAAATGTATCTAAATTGGCTTCCATGGGTGTAGAAACTCTCTTCTCTATGCGCAAAAGAAAAATTATATGCCTCCACATGACTTTTGTTTTTATAATATTCTCAAAAGGTGGTTTCGGGATCATGGGAGGTAGTTTCTCCCTACTAAATTTCATTTAGTGAAATTATTCTACACCCAACATGTGGAAGGCGGTGAAAAATCTATTGGCCCCTAACTATTTTTTCCTCTGTGCATGTTGCGGGCGCAGAATAAACCTCCACCGTTGATATTTCCCTCCTTTAATTGTGTGCCATTGATCAAATGTGGACTTTAATGTCATGCAATAGTCATTTCTCCACCCCATTTACCATATTATCCATTGATCCACTTTCCCCAGTGGATTACCTATCTGCAATTGATCTTTTCACCCTCCAAATATAACCCACCAATCTTTACAAAATATACCATATGCACTTTACAATTTCCACCAACAGCATGCGGTCCTATGGAGAATCTAGGGAGTTTGTCCTTCCCTTAGGCACCCAACATATTAGCTCCATACCCACATCACCAAAATTCAAAATATAGCCCCTGTTTCCTCATCTTAATATTCTCTTATTTTTGTAAACCAAAAATGTGCTAACACATGGCATCACCACCTATGTCTCTACATCAACAGTAATGTGAGTTTTAGTGATTGCATACACATGGGATCTCATATTTTGGAGAGACTTAATATGATTCATCCCCACATTAAGGAGTTCCATGCTTGGTGGGAGATTCTCACTGATTTGGGAGTGATAACCTTCCAATGTGGTGGTGTGACCTTGAACTCCTTCCTAATGATAGGTTCCTCCAGTTGGTTGTGATGTTTGGGAGGATGCAAAGGTGGCAGTGGGATCCATGAATTGATGGATTATTTAAGTTTGCATTGATGTATGGGATGCAACAAAATAAGTGGGATCCTAGGATCAATTTTTGAGATACATTTATAATTAGAGTAGCACAAAAGTACCATAGTGGTAGTTCCATTGAATTTAGTTTAAATTTGGAATTCCAAAGATTGTCAAGTTCAATTATAGATCTTAAATTGCTTGATGACAAGCAATTTTGGGAGGGGAGGATTGTAATTTCCCCATTTTGCGTAGTTCCATGATCAAACCTAATTATAAAAACCCCAAATTTTCACAAAAAATTAAAATTTTGAGATAACATAAAATGTTGGATATGTGGTTTACTAACAGCTAATGGTTAGCATAAAAATGAAACAGTCTAATGATTAGTATTACACATTTTCAAATTATGTTAACTAAAGCAACTTCTTTTTCATAATGTAAATAAGATTTACTTGCATATTGTTTTCTTTCAGTTTTACTAATGACTCTACTTTATGGCAAGTAGGTGGAATCTAACTTTGAATCCTCGGCGTACTTAGCATTTATGCTAATGCAGACAGATTGCTGGTTCTTACAGGTTTACAGGTACGATCGAACAAGTAGACATTTTAAATTCATAGAGTATCAAGAAGTGTTTCTATTTGCAAAATAATATGCTAGTAAAATAAGCTGATAATTTCCAAGCAACTTCAATGAGGTAAAGTAGTTTATTTTCTCCAGTTTTTCTTGTAAGCAAAGTTCAGATAAATGATTGTCTTTCTTTATCAAGCTTATCGATACCAAAGCTACTTAATGTGAACTCTAATCTCGTAATCTTTGTTGCATATTCATTTCTATTTTAACATGCTTAACTTGCAAATATTATACTTATTCGTACTATTTGCTTTTATTCATGGAAGAGTTGTTATCAATACTGATAGCAAAGATTCTCAATAGAATATACGATTCGATTTTATTTTTAACTTACTAGTTACAGAAAATATCAACCTATTACTTATATGTACAAACCAGTTGCTCACCAACACGTCATCAACTTCCTTATTTATGTTAATGATGTAGTGCATGTACTAATGTAATCACATACAATATCGTAGTTTTTACTAAAGTACCAAACTAATCCTCATTTACATCTTGTAGGGAAAACTTATTGCTTATAAATCTCCTTGATATTATAGGCTTGATTAATGTATACATAATTGCATCGTTTCACATGGAATACTATTTGCACTTACTTCCTAAACCTAAGTCAATCAGTATCATTTCAAAATGATTATAGACTTGAGTAAGGTTATTCCATTGTAATTTTTATTATTTCCATAATGTCTCTCTTACTCTAAGTTTATGTCAATAGTAACTATTTGGTAGATCTTTCTATTATGATCAAAATTCTAACCTATGCTAAGTACAGGTTATTTTGCACAATCACAACTATCTTATCCAACATAAACAAATATGGTAACTTCTAGTATTGACAGGTTGAGAAGAAACTAAAGTCTAAGAAAGTTTAAACCAACATCAAACTTGGTAAAAGTCCTGCTTATACTCTTTTATTATGTTATCCAACTTCATAATTTATAGCTACCCAAGCTGTTTGTTTGTAACTGATAAGTTTGGACTATAATACAGGCATACTCCACAATGTTTACAATTATATAAACCTATAGTAATTAGAAGGGTTCTAAGCAAATCGACTTGGACTTTTCCGTAACATCAAATGGTTACAACCTTTCACTAGGGTCCACATTTACAAATTATTGTTTTACCCAAACGCCAAAAATCAGGCTATCAAACATTATGTTAAGGTTTATATATATGACTATCGTGATGACATATATGTATACGCATATATCATAGCGCATACAAAGTTTGATAACAAATCATTGTTGTAATAATTTGAATGATTGAATCCACAGGGAAATTTGAAATTGACCCATGCATGGTTTGAAATATTTGAGGGCACATGGTCACCTCCTGTCCATGTATTGGAGATATAAATCCATTGCAACCCCAAGCCCTATTTCATTCTCCCTCTGAAGTTCATGCTGGCCTTCGAGCTGCTCTGCAAGGTTTTCATGGCGGCTGTGAGTGTTCCTCCTGTTCTAGCTTGCTCCAACTCTTGGGTTAATGTTATTATAGTCTCTTGAGCTCGGTCTCGTTGCTAGCCTTCGTAGCTGTGGGTTTTACCTCACAAGAGTTTAGTGGTTGTTTGCACTTGTTCGCAGCCTGTCTTTAGCTTCTTCTTTCCTTCCTCGTGTCCTGTAACTACGCCGAGAAGCTAAGCTTCACCTCTGTTGGTTGTGCTCCATCTGCGTCGTAGGGTTTGGTATTTTGTATGCACACTCTGTCGTTGGTGACAGTCCCATCGCTAGACTGTTGATTACTCTTTGATAAGTTAATTATTTAGTTTTATTTTCGGAAAAGGGACTCACAGTAAAATCATGTTTTTACAGTAGGGTTTATAATAAATAAAGATTTTTGTAATTAATGCTATGTAATGTGTTCTCTTAGCAGGATCTTAAGAATGTTCTTGCAACCCATGATGAAGATAATGCTAACTATCTTCAAAAACTCATGGCTTCAATCCGGTAAGCCCTGGGTTCAACGAATGGGTTCTTACTGTGCTTGTAATAGGGTTTTCGATGGTGAAACCCTGAGCTTGGAGGCTTGTCTAGTTTCACCATTAGATAATTGGTTTTCTTGTTTTTAAAAGTTGTTGGTTCTATTTGGTTTACAAACCCTCGCTTCGTCATTGGGTAGTCTCGGCCTTGCGCTGGGTGTTGTAATTAGTTTTAATTTCTAGCCTTATGGCCTGTCAATGTAATACATTGGTTTTTAAGACAGTTTTGTCTTCGAGCTCATACTCATTTTGTAGTATATTGTATATGTGACTCTGTATATGTTAGGGTTTTCCCTAACCGACTGTTAATAAAGAATTTTACTGTTGATTATGTTTTGTAATTCGATTATTGTTTTTAATTAAGACTGTAACTCAGTCAAATAGTTATTTGTAAATTTACTTATTTGCTCGGGAAATATGAGCTAGGGTTTTCTTGAAAGAAACTCTTGTCTAAATAAATTTTTCAATTTATTTTAAATAGTTATGCTACTTGTTAATTAGGTTAAATTAATATGATTACAGGTGTGTTGTGATATGATACTTTAAAGTTGTATCTATCTATCTATCTATATATATATTTGAAAAGGACTGTAACCAGTCTATAGTAGTTTAATTGTTATGCTTAAAATAATCCAAGTAAATGGATTTTAGCTTAATAGTTTTTATTTGTAACAATAAAATTTAGTTTAGGGTTTTGACCTTGTAGTTTACCTTTACAAGTACAAACTTGTTTGATAATTATAAAACAGTTCTTTACATAGATGTTTATTTATTTTTATATTAGTTATTATCTTATTCTTATTGTTTTTATTTACTAAATGACAGATAGAAATTTACACAAAGTTCTTGAAAAGATAAGCATAGATTCTGTAACTTAGTTTGTTCTTTATAATTTAAATACTTTAATATAACCATACTTAGTTCATAGTAATCGTTAGCCTTAGTTTAGTTAATATTATGATAAAATAAACTATATGATTAGTAGTTTATTTCTTTACTGAACTGAATGTAAACAATGTAACTCGACTATGATTTAAGATCTTTTCTTATTATCTTAATCCTTCTGCCTGTACTAGTTTACTGCTATTTATTTTCCAATATATTTACATAAAACAAGAAACATTGATAACCAGATCATTATTCTTTTTAATAAATATCTACATACTGAAATGAGCTACTCTGCTAACTATAGAATGCAGAATCATATCTATTCTATTTAGTCTCTTAACATCTTCTTTCATCTACTGCAAATACTCTATATGTGTTGGAGTACAGCCTGGTCCTTACAGGTGTGGAAAAACACAAACTAGAATTATTTTTCCATCTTAACACATTACTATTTCAACTTCATTTCTTCAATAATCTAAAATATTACTGATTCTAACATTTTACAACTGAATATTAAACATTCATTTAACAGTCAGATTCAAATTTATCTATCTAAAATAGTAAAACAAAATAATGTAGAACCTGATTAGGATAGACAACAACAACATTAGGAGGTCGTTCCTCCCTACCAACTCCTGGAGAGCGCTCCAAAAACGCTTCCTCAGGACCCCCAAGCCTTTTCCTAGTCTTCTTGGTTGAGAACTGGTGGAGCATGCAAATAGTAGACTAGTCCAATGACTTGGTAAAACACCCTGCAGTCAGCAGTAAGATCTTTTAGCTTAAAAACTGCACTAGATCACTCAACAGTTTATCCCCTCAAACTCTTTCCACAATTACCTTCCATTGAATTTCTCTGAAGTACATTCAACTAAATGATCACTTCTCTAGAATGAGCAGCCTCATATCTCTTCAATGGACATTTTTATAAATATTGCCTAGGTATTTTGGGTCAGTTGTCTTTAATTGAGCCACCTTCCCTGATCCCACTTTCTTGGGGGATCGTGACCCCAAATGTAGAGAGGTTGCCACCTGCAACAGTTGGAAGTGGTTTGAGGATGCTGCCACATGTATGTTTGCTCTCCACCCAGTCTCCTCCACCAATTTGACCAGTAAACACTCTTTTAACAGTTCTCCTAAGCTGTTGTCTCCACCTTTATTTATTTATAATAAAAATATTCAGAATTACATTAAACATCCTTCACTTTGATGAGTCATCAATTTCAACTTAGCATAAAATTTAACATATTGTCTTCAAATAATATCAAATAATATAAAATTGTTTTTTGCAAACTTGGGGCATGTGACACTAATCCACTCAACTCCATGGGTCCTAGTGTTGAAAAAATCAAATAAATTAATAAAGAAGTGCATTATGGTCAAAAGTTAGTTTATGTAATTAAATTATTACATTAAATTAGAAGTGATGAAAATCATAGTTTGATTAATTAATTATTAATAATTTTTATGATTTTTGAATTCATAAGAGGGAACATATGAGATAAGGTGGACCTCAATAATTTCCTTTCCAAAGTTGGAAACTAGAAGAATTTGCATCCCAAAGCAAGGTGTAAGTAAAAAACATGAAACTGGCAGAAAGAAGAAACATAGAAAGCAAGAAAAAAAATGGCAACAGTAAAAGAGATATGAAACTCAAGGAAAAACAAAAAAGAAAGGAATTTTATTTATTTGTGCAACCCAAGAAGGATTTGAAACATCCAAAAAATATATAGAGGCTAATATTAGCAACTGAGGGTGCATTCATGAAGGAAAGTGGGTCAAAGTGATGTCTAAAAATTAGCCAACTCATCTAGAATTCGAATTTCCATGTTGGGATCTCTAGAAGAAATAAAAGTTTACAAAAATGAGGTTGATAACACCATTCAAATATTTTTCTTGCATGATTTTTGATGTTGATATCTCTATCTTTAAGACTCAGGGAGATGTTCCCCTAGTCACAGTCGAGAGGTGTGCGGCAGGTGATTTCCAGTCTTATCTTAATATTAATGGAATTCAACCATTAATGATGTTTGTTTGTAGTTTCTTAAGTCCATTCCATCCAATTTCCATACCATTCAACAAATATTGAAGGCCTCCATTCAGTGAAACTCTGTCTTCATTATTCTTCCTATCTATTATGTGTTAATCTCACTATAATGGAGTTCTTTGTAATGGTAATTTAGACCCCACTCAGATTTGTTATTTCATTTAATATCAGGTCTAGTTAATGTCCATCCCATTTGCAGAATTTGGGAGGCTCAACATTCAATCCTACACAATTTTTTAGTCAGATAGCTAATCTATGAGGTTTAATGCCATAAGAGGCCAACTCTAAGCTTCCAATGAGATCCATTTCGAACCTCACTGATATTTTTATGATGTAATTAAATTTCATGAAATTTTTGTAGCAATATGAGTATGTTTGGTTAAGATACATTCAAATTGTATGACCCTATCTAGATTTAATGCAATTTTTTACTACTTTTCCAATTTTATGCATTAAAAAATTAATCTATGACCAAATTCCCTCATTAATTTTCTGAGTTTCAATTAATAGGATGAATAATAAATACCAGTTCTTAAACCAATATTTTGATTCCATATTAAGGTGTTTGGGAAGACTAGAAACTGACCCTAGCGAGCAGTCCCAAATGCTAGTTTTGCTAGTTCTACCACCAACTCATTCCAAAGATCCTATAAACTTGAAAATGATGATGTATATACCCATAAAGGAATTATATAAGCATCGTTAATCCTCTCATGGCCATTGGTTTCTTATAAACTATTTTGTTAAGGTTTTAGTTGGAACAGGTTGGGACTCCTAGAATCCTTATAGTAGAATGCAGCTATGTTGATGTTCAAAACCTAAAAGGGCCCGACACCTGAAAATATGATGCTAGAAATCAATATTTCCCAATATCCAAGAGTAGTAATCAAATATAACACTAAGGGATATATAATCGTACCTTATTCCGAATGGTTGAAGTAGATCCCCATTGAGCTTTTCGAATGTAATTGCACTTACAATTTGCTCTCAACACTAGCAAAAAAAGCAAGCATGATATATGTAAATGTGTTAGAGATACCATAGCATATATAATCAATCATGTATAAGAAAGTAAATACATCCATGGATTCAATATTTATATTTAAAATGCACATGAATTGGACACAAAAAGATATTTCTATTAATAAAAGAGAGATACAATAGTGACAAACTCTATTGGCACTTCTGTGAACTAGAGAAACCGAGTCCTCCACCTAGGCATCCAACACTTCAATCCTCCATCTCTCAATAGAAAGCTCACAAAACAAAGGAAATATTGGGAATAACACTATTTTCTCCAAATGGAGAAAGGGATGCACTTTCAAGTATAAGAAAAATGAGGAAAAAATGGACTATAGTTTCCTTACTGTTCAATTTCTCCTCCTTCAATGTATCCAAGAAGCTCAATATATAGCACGCCAAAGAGGTACTAAAGGGTCGAATCGGAGCGTTCTCAAGGAATATGGAAGGCCAAGAGACAATATCTTTGGACTCATATGAGGAAAACTAAAAAAAAATAAAATTTTTGTATGCATCCCTATGTACGCGGGTTTGAGGTCAAAATCCACATATACACGCGAGTATTGCTTTAAAATTAGCATATAGGTATAAACAAGAAATTTTTGTGGATGATCTTGGAACATCAAAGTATAATATAAGTCCATGGGGTCCAAAGAGTCTGTAGAGGGAGAGGGAAGGCCATAAATGTGTGATCAACCAAATGTGGTAAAATCATCTATAACAGATGCCCCCTAATGTGTTAGGTAAAAGGGGTAACATGATGGCCAAAATACATTATAAAATCCATCCTAGAAGCAGAGTAATGAAGACCCATGTGGAAGAACCAGCCACTCATCAGTACAATACAATAATCACTCTCTACATGTGACTACAAATACATGTAGCAGTCCCTCATACATAAGATTACAATGGCGATGAATAGGCATGATAAACAAAGTGTCATCTGTGGTCATCACCATGTACAATATACAATGGATCAAGATATCCATAGTGGATGAAGATATATGATATACACTAGAAACAATGGAATCATGATCACGAGATCTGAAATCTCACGAATATTGCCACGATCATGGAGGTAGCATATATGGAATGCCACCAAGATGGAAGGTCTTCTACCCAAACTGCTACAAGTACATTTCCTACTATGTGAATAGATGTGTCGAGGTCGAACATAGTAGTCCATCGTCTCATTATTGGTCATTGATGTCTACTATTAAGAGACATGAGATAACCCACTGATAATGAAAATGGGAACCAAGGTGTAGAGTGAAATATAACAAGTGTGAATATATGTGTTGAGGTCGAACACTTGAAAGAGTCCATCGATTAGGAGACATTGATGTATTCTCAAAACTGTCTATGGCGAGAGAACCTACCACTAATGACTCTAGAATCCTATTCTAGAATAAATGATCCGATGTCGATGGAATGGAATCTGTTGGAAAGAGGGAATTAAGGAATCCACCATCAACCAACATGAGGTACTTAGCAATGTTGTATAATGTGGAAGAAGTTGGACAATATGTGCACGAACCAATAACAATATCAGGAATGGTCGATATGCAACGTCAAGATAACCAAGGAATAGCCAACTGAGGCTTCAACTTCCTTCAAACAAGAGCATAAGGAAAATGGTAACTGAAGGTAGGAATCATGGAATCGACATGCGAACTGGGACATCTCTGTGACACAGGAGGCATCAACAGAGGCTCCATGGGGACTAGAAGCATAACCATTTGGTGGAGATAAAATCAGAGTAATGAGTACGACTCCTAAATTCAAGCTAATAACCCAACCAATGGATGTGATATATACTGTTCTGTTCGAAGGCCGCACGACTTGACTGCTTCCAAAGATAACATCTTTTCTCATCTGGATTTTTATGTTTATTTTATATTTTTTGTACTTTTTTCATATATTTTGAAAATCTTGAAACAACATAAAAGTGCTTATAGTACATAGCAAGGAGGAGACGAGTGTCAGGGATAGGAAAAATAGTTCCAAGCAGTGGAACATACCTATTCTCAATGCAAGGAAGTATGTATAGGATAACGACACTCGGGGGAAGGTATCCTCCCATTAAAGGGGTGATCAAGCTGCAAAGGATATGTAAAAGGATCTGCTTCGCTAGACACGAGACAAGCTTGGGCTATATGGATTATAAATCTGAAGCAAGGATCTGACATAAAGATTAATAAGGCAAGAAAAACTCATGAAATGCAATTACAACTTAATATATACAAGGGAGTCCCTATGGGGAAAATCCAACATAAATTTTAAGAGGAGTATGAAGCTCTTGCTCAAGGACATGGAGGGACTAGAAAGGGACTCCCACAACCTAAACGAGGAATCTTAGCATGGGTACCAAATGTAAAATAGGGTCTAACTAGGGAACCCATGTATAGGAAATATCTCTACCATTCACATAATATCACTTCTAACAACATCATGAAGGTTCCGTGACATCATGGAATGGGTTCATACCTAAGGTTGAGATGAAACAATCATAAGGTCATGCAAAATGCAGGCATATGTGAAATCCTAACCTATATGCCAGTTCGAAATTATACCTATGACGGGCATGAACATGTCAAAGCCCTAGTGAGAGTGTACAAAAACTAGAAGAAGTTGGAAACTAGAAAAAATTGGAAAGTAGAAGAAGTGGCATCCCAAAGAAAGGTGTAAGTAAAAAACATGAAACTGGTAGAAAGAAGAAACACAAAAAGAATATAAAAATTGGCAACTATTAAAAAGATATGAAACTCAAGGAAAACAAAAAAGAAAGGAATTTTCTTGATTTGTGCAACACAAGAAGGATTAGAAACATCCAAAAAATATACAGAGGCTAATATTAGCAACTAGCAGCACATTCATGAAGGAAAGTGGGTCAAAGTAATGTCTAAAAATCAGCCAACTCATCTAGAATTCGAATTTCCATGTTGGAAAATCTAGAAGCAATAAAATTTTATAAAAATGAGGTTGAGAACACCATTCAAATATTTTTCTTCTGTGATTTTTGATGTTGATATCTCTAGCTTTAAGACTCAGGGAGATGTGCCCCTAGTCACAGTCGAGAGGTGTGTGGCATGTGCTTTCCAGTATTATGTGAATATTAATGGAATTCAACCATTGATGATGCTTTTTTGTAGTTTTTTAAGTCCACTCCATCCAATTTCCATACTATTCAGAAGATCTTGAAGGCCTCCATTCAGTGAAACTTTGTATTCATTATTCTTCCTATCTATTATGTGTTAATCTGGCTATAATAGAGTTCTTTGTAATGGGAATTTCAAACCCACTCAGATTTATGTAATGTAATGATGTCTGTTATTTCATTTAATATCAGGTTCAGTTAATTTCAATCCCATTTTCAGAATTTGGGAGGCTCAACATTTGATCCTACACAATTTCCTAGTCAGATAGCTAATCTATGGGGTTTAATTCCATAAGAGGATAACTCTAAGATTCCAGTGTGATCCATTTCAAACCTCAATGGTATTTTTATGATGTAATTAAATTTCATGAAATTTTCACAGCAATCTGAGTATGTTTGGTTAAGATACATTGAAATTGTATGACCCTCTCTAGATTTAATGCAATATTTTACTAGTTTGCCAATTTTATGCATTAAACAATCAATATATAACCAAATGTCCTTGTTATTTTTATGAGGTTCAATAAATATGATTAATAATAAATATCAGTTCTAAAACCAATATTTTGAGTCCATATTAAGGTGTTTGGGAATCCCAAAAACCGACCCTAGTGAGTAGTCCCAGATGCTAGTTTTTCTAGTTCTACAACCGACTCATTCCAAATATCCTATAAACATGAAAATTATGATGTATACACCCATAACAGATTTTTATAAGTATCCTTAAGCCTCTCATGTCCATTGGATTCTTAGAAACTATTTTGTTGAGGTTTTAGTTGGCACAGGTTGGGACTCCTAGAATCCTTGTAGTAGAATTCGGTCGTGTTGATGTTCAAAACCTAAAAAGTATGAAAACCATGTGCTTTGGAACCTAAACATTTATTATCCCTCCCTTTATTTGTTGACCTTTCGTAAACTCTAGTTTATTCCCTCACATAATTTGCAAATTTCCCACTTGTTAGTTTGTTTGTTTTGAAAATTTGTGTAAGAGAGTTAGTGATCCTTAATTATGATTTAGGTTCATTACAAATGGATTTTTTATAATTGGAAACTCAATTTGCATAACCTTATTCCTTTAATACAATCTTGTGAATCAACCTCAATAAGGAAATTAACAAAGATGGTGGGTATGATTCTCTAGTTAGATATTTTGAACCCTATATTTCAGTGGGGAATATATATCCTCATATAGAATGCACTAACATTTATGTTTATCACCCATTGGTCAATGCATATTTCAATTGATCAATGGAATTTTCACACTTCAAACCCCAAGTTTCACAAGTAACATTCTTCCTTTGCATGCAATAGAGAATGCCAATTTTCCCTTTTCCTATAACGTCCCCCTTACCCAATATAACCTCTAGGATGGGACATTATGTTGATTCGGGGCCTCCAAATTTCACCCCAAATCCAATGTATGATTTCATAACTAAAAAAATGCATTGCAGAAAATAAATAAACATACACAATGGAAATAAAATCAATCCACACAGAATTAAAATGCATATACAAGCATAAACATTACATGAATAAATTAAATACATTCCATAGTCAAATACAAGAGAATACTTGTCTTTAATCAATTTATATCTAAGAAACTGGTCATGTAAAAGAAATTTTCTATGCAACCATAGAAACTCTATCGAGCATATACTCTTTCTACTAATATTTCACCCCCAAGCTGGGCTATGAGACCACTAGGGTGAAAGAAACACCCACATGCTTCTCTCTCTCAACACACAACTCAAAATTCTCTCTATGATTATCCAAATGCTCATACACATATCTGCATGGGTATTAGTCATATCTCACAACTTTTTCTTCCACAATACCTTCTCCATACAACACCCTTCTTCGCTTAGGAACCCCCTTCATTGATCCACATTTCTCTTGGGCATTAGATGTTTCCGAGTGCTTCCAGTGTGTGCATAAAACAAGACCAACCTACTAAATGTTTTTGGAAAACCACATGTCGCCTAAATTTGTCTCTTCTCAATAATTTATGAGAATCATATCTCAATGGGAAAGGGCCCTTATCTTTCCCATCCTCTCTTCTCACCTACAACCATCAATTTCCCTTCCAAATTTGCATCTTTGTCCCTCAATTCAAATTTTTGGTGTATACATGGTCATGTACAACAATACAGACCTCTAAGTAGTGTAGATTTGCGTGAGAGTGTGTGAGAATGAGCGTTGAGTCCAAGAAGTATGAGAAAATGGTGACAAGACAACTAACATAAATTTTAACAGTAGAAGAAGGACTCCTGGTAGTTGTAACCTAACTTCTTCCAGCTGACAAAACTATCACAAAAGTGTAGTCACTCTCATGCTTCAATAACTCCATGAGGTGATTTTTCCCACCAATACCACACATGCATTCAATGATTAAAAAATATTAAAAAATGACATAATTGGCTTATTGAGGGAACACGACAAAATTTGGGTGAGTTTTAAAATTTACACTTGGCAACATAATTTGGTATCCCATGGGGCCCCCTTTCCTCTTCCCCTGTGGTGGAATAATATCCCATTTGTTTCTCTTTACAAAACCATTTTTGGACCATTTTATTATTTATGGACATAATATTTACATGCATTTCTAATTTGTATGATAGCCAACGACAAAGTCCAAATAAAACAATTACATCATACATGCCTAGCCATTCACTAGTCGATCCTTGGCCTTGATCTATGCACCAGGAATCCATAGTAATATATTTACATCATTTGCATAATTTTCACCAAATATATCCAAGTCAAAACTGGGGGTATTACATTTTCACTCCAAAGAAGACAACAATATTAACTTTAAAGTACTAATTCACATTTTTTTACGACACAAGGATTATGACTAAATCAATTATACTAAACTTCAACAAAACTAAAGAAATTATGTTGACTCCACATAGGGTTTGGATTCCACTATCCCCACTTGGTTTTTAGGACATATCTACCTTTATATCCATAGAGGGAAAATTTGTTATATTAATCAAATAAATGATGCCAAAGGTCTCTCAATAATCTTGTGCTTGTATTTGTGAGGAACTTTCCTTGCACAATGGAATTATAGAGGCGATTTTTCAAGTACCAAGTAATGTTTCTAAAAAAAATGTGTTTCCTTGAATATATGATTGTGCAACATTTCATTATCTTGATCATAGGATCTTGAAAAACCTATCCTTGCTACAACCAACTATACCTATTCACGTATTCTATTCCCATAACTTCACCTTACATGAAAACATGTTATATGTGAAATATTACTTCTAATTAACCAACTTATCCTCTAATGATCACATTTCTAGTTGCCTCCTTTAAAATATACCAACAATTATTATACTTGTTAAATATTATAATAGTTAGTAAACACAATACATTATCAGAAACATAGAATTCATCAAACAAAAGAGAATGAAAGAAACATCTACAAATGACACCTAAGGAGGATTCCTTAAACTTTAGATGAACTATGTTACAATATACAATAGAGGAACTATCCCAACTACCCATATCTCTTTTTACATAATAGAATTACAAAAGACACAACTCCCTAGAACTATTAATATGGCCCATCAAAAAAATATAGTCATGGCTCTTGTAGGTCCTATTTACTTATTTTTTTCACCCAACCAAGTGCATATTTTCCTTAGTATGTCAGCATTGTTAATTAGCACAAATCAAAGAGCACATTAAATTTTAATGCTTATTTAAGTTGCCAAAATGAATATCTTAGAATAATAAATCCCCCCCTACATATATGAGTCTTACCAAGATCTTGCAAGCCTGTTGATTCTAATGTGGAACCAACTTCCCACCTCCATTTTTTATTTCTTTGGTGATTCAAGTCATTGGTAATCTATTTCCATCAGTGTTTATAAAAGTGTGCATGTCACAAGTATGCCTTCTATCATGTTCACATAAGTGTACTTGTTGCATGTGTGCACACAATAACACCAATTACAAATGAAATTATCTTGATAAGACCCGTTAAACGTTACCGAATTCATATAGACAAATATACCCATTGTAATGATTGTCAACTAATGGGATTCTTGAATTCCTTGGGTTCACATCCCAGATCATGCAACTAGAGAATTTCCAAGTCATATAAATGAAACATGAATGGTTAACTAATTAATTTATATATCTTGTGGAATACATCTTGCATCATATTCTTCTTCAACAACACCTATATGCTTCCCCAAATGTGCATCTACAACTAGTCATAGGCATAGGACTTACATTCTCCCCAACAAAACTTCTTTATGGCCTTGTAATTCCCAGCTAGTACTTTTCTAGGTGTGATATGGGTTCCCAAGCGCATGAAGGGGACTACAGTTTAATTGAATGAATCAAGTACTATTATGCTGGAAGCATATTAAGAAAAAGCGAAGCAGGAAATACACTACACACATAAAAAAAATACACACAGACAAAATGCAACAATTCGAACCAATATTTATTATTTAATTGTTGTTGTATTATGCATATTACTCTGATTTTATATTACAATAGTGTATATGCTTATATAGAGTGTTGACATTGCTTGGTTTTTCTTCCCGTTACATTTAGTTGCAAATAAGTTGGAATGGTTTGGAATTTCAACTATTACAACCGATTGGAAGACAGAGAGATAATTTGTCGTATTCGTGTCGATCACTGATGTCGGTGATGCATGTCGAGGTGCAGAACCTGCCGAGGTTGTGCCAAGGTTCATACTTGTCTAGTTCGATGTTGAACCTATCAAATTTGAAAAACAATGCTAAATGTTGGGTGGAGGTTGGATCATACCTCCTTCCTTAAGAAGCAATGGTCCCCATTGTTTGCTTGTACAAATGAGGAAACTTGTTGGTGAGTTTGGTAGGAGAGTACCACTATTTTGTGTTGGGATTTTCCCAAATTTATCCACCTAAAACAAGGGAATCATGTTCATACTTGAGTGGTGTATGCGTCATCTCATAGTGGTTTCATAAGGAAGAGGTTCCTGAAAAATATAGATGGATGTCTTTGGGATCTTTTGTATACAATTCATTATGTTCTAATAGTGGTGCATGGTATGGTTGAAGAATATCCACACTAAATACTAGATGCATACCCAAGCATGAAGTAATTTCGAACTAGAAAGCGTTTTCTTCAATCTGATTAAGGATACTATGTAGACCATATTGCAAAGGATTCATCTTTATGTATGGACCAGTGAACCGTTCCTTCTTGAGATGCAACCAGACATGATCTCCAATTTTAAATGAATGAGGAGTACTATGCTTATCATGTTGGTCCTCATCTTTTGCATTATCTCGTTGTGACATTTCCTGTTCTTATTTCTTGGATGTTATAGATTTTGTATCGAAACATAAATTCTTTTTCAACTTCTTGTCAGCTAGAGTTAGTGTCATTCAACTATTTCAATGAACTAATCAAGTCAATTGGAACTAAGGGTTAAAATACATAACATATATTGAATGGAATATTTCCCATAGATTTGTTTTGATAACGATTGCAATTGTGTTGTATATATGGGAGACTTTCATCCCATGTTTGATGATGCTTGTGGTTGTACATGCAGAGCAGTTGTACTACCAAGCGATTCAGAACTTCTGTCTATCCATCTGTCTGAGGATGGAAAGATGTCGACAAATAAAATCTCATGTCAATTTGTTTCCAAAGAGTATTTTGAAATATGCTGACAAATATGACATATCTTCTAGAAATGATGGTTTTCATCAAGCCATAATTTTTATAGACATGTTCAAAGAACAGTTGGGTAGTCTGTTATGCTCTTGTAGTCTTCTTTCATGGAATAAGAATAGCCATCTTGGAAAATATGTTGACTAACACTAACATCATGTTATGTTGATGTTTGGTAGTAGGATATCTCATCAATTAGTCCATAGAAGTAGATTCCCATGGTTGACTAGAAATTGAAAAGTCATGTAAAATCCTTGTCGTTGATTCGACAGTTTAGTAATGGTACAAACCACACATGATCAAACGTACCTCTTGACGTCGGATTTAAGTGAAGGCCAATAAAAATAATTTTGGAGGATGGAAATAGCCTTTGCTACTCCAAAGTGTCCTACAGTCTTGTTGTAGTGCACGTCCCAAATGAGCTTCTGTCGGTGCTCACCTGTAAGTACACAAAGTTGTCCAATCTTGTATACCAAGGTATCTTTTAGGAAGTAATCGGTAGTGGAAAACATGTTGGTTTGAAGCTGTCAATAAATTGTGGAAAATTTGTAGTGTATTGAATATCCCTGTATACTCATCACTATAAAAAGTAGAGTAACGGGTGATCGACTTAGACAATCAGATCTGGAATTGGATTTACCTTTCCAATACTTAATTACCAACCAAAATTGTTGCAGGTAATTAATCCACTTGAGTTGTCGAGTTGTTTTTTACTTTGATTGGGACAGGGCTAACTGAAAGAGATTATGGTCAATAAGAATTAACATTTCCTTCCAAATAATGTAATGTATCCATTGCTTAAGGTCTTGCACAATGGCATACAACTCATTTTCATATGTAGAATACCTTCTGATGGTGTTGTTGAAAGTTTCAGAAAGAAAAGTGAATGAGTGACAATACTAAGTGATCACTGCACCTAAAGCATATTCTAATGTGTTTGTCTCAATATCAAAAGGTTGATGCAAATGAGGCAACACAACTACTAGTGCAATACAAAGATGGTGTTTAAGCTTTTCAAGAGATTGTTGTTTTGTCACTGTCTATTTGAAGATGGTTTTCCCATTTCCCTTAGTCAATTGATTCAAAGGACAATCTATGTGACGAGTTTGAGTATGAACCGTCGATAAAAAAATTTCGAACCAAGAAAACTTATTAGTTCATGATTTTTTTGAGGAATGGGACAATCCTTAAGGATTTGTACTTTGTCAAGGTCGACGTCAATTCCTAGAAAGTCGATTACATATCCCAAATATTTGATTTTTTCATCACAAATGAGCATTTCCCATGTTCAAATAGAGTTTATGTTGTCAAAGAGTGTTGAGGACTTGTCAAAACTATCAGACATGTTCTTCCCATGATCAACTGAAAATCAAGATATCATCTAGGTAGACATAAAAACTTGTCGATGAAAAGTCGAATACTGTCATCCATATACCGCATGAAGGTCACATGTGCATTGGTTAAGAAGAAATTGATGACTAACCATTCAAACAATCCTTCCTTGTTTTGCAAAGTAGGTTTCCATACATCAGTGGGTTCAATCAGAATTTGATGATATCCCGACTTGAGGTCGAGCTTAGTAAAGAATTTAGCACCTTTATGATAGGCGGTGAGTTTGTCTATCCTTGGAATATGGTATCTATTTTTTATTGAAATATTGCTGGGATCTCTATAGTCGATATACATTCACCAAGTCCCATGTTTATTTGGAGTGAGGATGATAAGACTTCCACAAGGAGAGGAGTTGGATCATATGTGACCTTTGTTGATAAAATCTTGAATCTGTCTGTGAATCTCTTCCTTCTCGACAATGGATATTATATAAACAAATGTATTAGGTAATGAATAACTAGGACCAAGTTCAATGGAGTGTTTTAACTATAAATTTAGAGATATTTGTTGGAATAATCAACCCATAGTTAGCTACCTTAGACATTAATTAATCCATTTTTGTCTTATTTTCCTAGTTTCCATATTCCACCTTATGCAAGTTGTCCTCCACATGTCCAAAGTGGTCAAAATTGCTAAAACTGAGTCATGGAGCACTTGGGAAACCTCTTGGAATCAATTTTTCTTTATTCCTAGCCTTCCTAGCACATGTCTTCTTTTTCTTCTTTATTGCCTGATTTTGCTGAGTTTTAAGGCAATTGGGAAAGTTTGACCAAGTGAAGTTAACTTGTTTTTTGTCCTCATCATCCTCTACTATTTTCTCCTAATAAAAGCATGAATTAGTTGTCCTTCCATCACCTATTATCTTTCCTAATTGATTTTTCCAATCTGTGAGATCCTAGACAGATTTGGAAGCTGCTTTATGCACCTATGGGGGATTTGCTTAGATTTAGTAAGCCCGCTTTTGACCAATTCGAATGGCATCCAAATGCATTTGAATATCTCATGTAATTATTTATTATGGAAGCCTATTACTTCATAGGGTTGTCTATTCTACACTTATTCAATACAGATTAGTGTTCTGCTCCATATTCAGTCTCCTTTGTGTGTAATTTGCATGTGTAATTGGCAATTTTTGTGAGTGTAATTTTTCTAACACCTGGGTTCCATTTCCACATGGTATAAGAGCCTTTGTAGATTGATTTCTATCCTTCTAATTTGTTATTTCAGGTTCAACATCATTGACTGAGAGCATTCTGCTGACTGAAGGGACAATTTCTGAGGTATGGATCAATCTCAGAAGATCATCTTGACTCCATTTAACTTCTTTGAGTGGAAAAAAGAGATGGAGATACTACTGAGAGAGAAAGGCCTCTACATAGTGACTATGGAAATATAAGTAGATCCCAATGCATCTGCAGAGAAGATTAAATGGTACAACAGGAGGGATGAGGCCTATGGTCTCCTGTGTCTGAGCATGTCTAGAGACCTCCTTTTCCATCTTGATGGATTAACATCACCAAATGAAGTATGGGAGAAGCTTGTTGATATTTTTGGTAACATATATGAGATGAGGGGACATCAAATTGAAAATGAATTGATCTCCTTGAGTCCCAATAAATTCGAATACCTGCAACTCTACTTTTCCAAGTTCAAAGCCCTTGTTTTGCAGCTAAAACAGTGTGGAATTGAAAAGAAGGAGGAGCAACTGGTTTTGTCCATACTCTCAAAGGTTGGAGCTGACTATTCAGTGTTTTTCTTGACCTTCCATGCCACAAAGTTGATAGCTTGATCCTAGAAAATGCCTAGCCTTGCATATTTCATGGAATCTCTCACACAAGAACAAGATAAATTGGTGATGATGGGCACCATCAAACCTTCCAAAGACCAAGCTCTGGTTGCTGGAGATTCAAGGGTGGATTCAAAAGGTAAGAATAAATCTAAGAAGACACCTGAGCAAAAGAGAGACAAGAACAAGTCTCCAAAGGATCCCCAAGGTTCCAAGAAGAACCCTTAGAAGAAGAAGAACAAAGGAGAAATGAGCAAGTGCGCATACTACAGTAAGGTAAATCATCTTGAAAGCTCCTGCATGAACAATAAAATTTACATGCCAACCCAAATACTAGAGATGAATGGCATCTCCCTTCCTGATAGCTCAAAGAAGAGGGAAGAAGGATCAAATTCAGAAGACAGAGAGAGAGAGTTCATGCATTGGTTGCTGGCACATCAAGCTCACCTAGTTTCATCATTGATTCTAGAGCTTCAAGACATATGGTTTTGACCAACGAGGCATTCACCTCACTTGACATGTCGAAAGGTCCACAACAGTACTGGGAGATGACTCTCTCACTGAAAGTTTGGGAAGAGGGAGGATTGATCTTGACCATGGTAAGTTTAGCAATGTATTGTATGTTCTAGGTCTTGCCTCTAACCTCTTATCAGTGTATCAGATGACCCTCACAGGGTCTTCAAATAAGGTCATATTATCCCCTGATGAAGTTGAGATCACAGAGATCTCAAGTGGTAAATTCATTGCAAAAGGAGTTGCGAATCACACTTCGAAGATATACATGTTCTCACACTTCCTACCCTACTCAAACCCCTCTGCTCTTCTGATTCATGCTAATCAGGAAAGCAAGATTTGGCATGAAAGATTTGGCCATATTAACTATAAGTATCCTTTTGATCTTAGTGAAAAATAAATGGTCATAGGGCTACCCAAGATTAAGTTTTCCAAAGGAGTCTGTCAAGTTTTCATCTTAGGAAAACACCCAGAGCATAAATTTGAGAAAGCTAGTCATGAGAGAACCTCTGCACCTCTTGAGCTGATCCACAGTGATGTTGCTGGCCCATTTCCTCATATGTCAATGATTCAAGACAAATATGCATTGACATTCATAGATTAATTTTCCAGGTTCTGCTGGGCTTACTTCCTGAAACAGAAGTCTGAAGTTTTTGGCCTCTTCAAAGTCTTTAAGGCTTTGGTTGAAAACCAGTCTAGGAGGAAACTCAAGGTCCTCAGATATGAAAATGGTGGTGAGTATGTCAAATATGATTTCATTCAATATTGTGCAGATGCAGGTTTTCAGATGCAGCATTATATCCCTTACACACCACAACAAAATGGTGTTGCTGAGAGCAAGAATAGATCACTGAAAGAGATGGCAACCTGCATGATGGAGGCTAAGACTTTTCCACCAAAGTTTTGGGCTCAAGCTATAAAATGTGCAGCCTATATATATAATAGGGTGCCTCATAAATAGCTTTATGGTATGACTCCTTTCGAAGCATGGAGTGGGCACAAGACAGATGTGACCCATTTCAGGATTTTTGGCTCAAGGGCTTGGGCTAGAATTCCAACAGAAAAGAGGAAGGATTTGCAGCCCCAAAGCCAAGAGTGTCTATTTGTTGGGTACTTTGAAGATTCAAAAGGGTACAGGCTGATCAATTTGAGAAAAAACAAATCCTTCATTGAAAGGAGTGTTCAGTTCCAAGAAGAGCCTTTAGCAGCAATGGAAGTTGGAGAATCCTCTTCACCACCAGAACCATTGAATGTAAGTGAAGAGATAGTTGAGTTTTCTGATTCTGATATGTCTCATAATGATGATTTAATTGCATATCCTAACAGTCCTAAAATGCCAAAATGGGAAGCAAATACCATTCGTGCAGTTGGAGAACTAGATGGAAATCCTAGTGATCCTAGGAGGACTAGATCTCAGTTTCAGAGTGCTCTGTGTATGAAAGACCCTTTGTTTGTAGAGAAATGTTATCTGATGGTTAAATCATACCCATATATATATGAATGTGCATCACATGATCCAATATGGAAAAAAACCATGAAATAAGAGTTCATCTCACTCCAGAAGAACAACACTTGGGAGTTGGTTGATCTTCCCCCAGGGAGGAAGCTAGTTCAATGTAAGTGGGTTTACAAAACCAAGTTTGCTGTTTATGGTTCACCTTTAAAATATAAGGCAATATTGGTAGCCAAGGGATACTTACAAGTACATGGCATTGACTACAATGAGACATTTGCACCAGTGACAAAGATGGACTCCATCAGGATAGCCTTAGCCATTGCAGCTTTGAAGCAGTGGGAGGTACATCACATGGATGTGAAGTGTGATTTCCTAAATGGATATCTTAATAAATTTATTTACATGGATCAGCATCAAGTCTTTCATAATAATCCATATCTTGTGTGCAGGCTAAAGAAACCATTGTATGGGCTTAAGCAAGCCCTCAGGGCTTGGTATGCCAATATTGATGGCTTTTTGCTGTCATTGAGTTTTGTTTGATGCAAGTATGATCCTAATGTTTATTTGAAGCTGATTCATGGTTATTTTATGATTATTTTCTTGTATGTATATGACCTTCTCATTATAGGAAGCTCAAAGGATGAAATTGCCTCCTTGAAGGATGCAATGAACCATGCATTTTCTATGACTGATTTGGGGTTATTGAGCCAATTCTTGGGTCTCGAGATTGATCAAACCAAACATGGTATAAATGTACATCAGTGCAAATTCTCTTTGTATTTTCTAAAAAATTTCAACATGAAATATTGCAAGCCAAGCAAGACTCCCTTCCTTTCAGGAGTTAAGCTTGAAGAAGCAAGTTCTTCTCCTATGGTAAATAATACACTGTATAGGCAAATGATTGGGTGTTTGTTGTACCTTAAACATACTCAACCTGATATTTCTTATGCAGTAAGTGTGGCTTCAAGATACATGGATCAGCCTCATGAGATCCACTGGAGAGGAGCCAAAAGGATCCTTAACTTTGTTCTAGGAACAAGGACTCATGGGATATTCTACAATGGTAAATATGGTCTTGATTTGATTGGGTTTACTGACAGTGATTGGGAAGGTGACAACACAGATCAAAATTCAACATCAAGATATGTGTTCATGCTTGTTGAAGGACCAATCACCTGGTCAAGCAAGAAACAGAGTGCCATTGCACTCTCATCTATAGAAGCAGAGTATAGAGGAGTTGTAAATGCAGCAACTCAATGTTTATGGTTGCAGGGGTTACTTGGTGAGTGTGGCTTTGAATCAGAATACTCAACAACTATCTATTGTGATAATCAGAGTACCATTTGAATATGCAATGATCCAGTTCAGAGACATAGAACCAAACACATTGATATCTATATGCACTACATCAGACATCCTGTGCATGATGGCACCATTCACCTACTCTTCTGTTCATCTTCAAAACAAGAAGCAGACATCTTCACCAAAGTTTTTTGTGAGAATACTTTCAACAATATCAAATCACTGCTGGGGATTCCTGATCATGCTGTGAAGTATGATTGATGACAAGATTTTTAAATTTTGTTTTACTGTCCATGTTTAAGGGAGGATTTTTCCCACTGGGTTTTTGCCTCTTTCCTTGGTTAAATGGATATGCAGTATGTAAAGGGTGACTAAGCCTTGTTTCTAGGCCCTATAATTTTCTAATATTTTACTCATAAGTCAAGCTTAAGGGGGGGTGTTAGAATAATCAACCCATATTTATCTACCTTAGACATTAATTAATCCATTTTTGTCTTATTTGCCTAGTTTCCATATTCCACCTTATGCAAGTTGTACTCCACATGTCCAAAGTGGTCAAACTTGCTAAAAATGAGTCATGGAGCACTTGGGAAACCTATTGAAATTATTTATGTTTTATTCCTAGCCTTCCTAGTGCATGTCTACTTTTTCTGCTTTATTGCCTACTTTTGCTGAGTTTTAAGGCGATCAGAAAAGTTTGACTAGGTGAAGTTAACTTGTTTTTTGTCCTCATCATCTTCCACTCTTTTCTCCTAATAAAAGAATGTATGAGTTTTCCTTCCATCACCTATTAGTTTTCCTAATTTATTTTTCCAATTTGTGAGCTCCTAGATAGATTTGGAAGCTGCTTTATGCACCTATGGGGGATTTGCTTAGATTTAGTAAGCCTGCTTTTGACCAATTTGAATGGAATCCCAATGCATTCAAATATCTCATGTAATTATTTATTGTGGCATCCTATGACTTCACAGGGTTGGCTATTGTACACTTATTCAATATAGATTAGTGTTTTGCTCCATATTCAGTCTCCTTTGTGTGTAATTTGCATGTGTAATTGGAAATTTTTTTGAGTGTAATTGTTCTAACACCTGGGTTCAATTTCCAAAATATTTTGTCTGGATATTGAAATAAATTCTGGTATTCATCAAGAATATTGTTAATTTGTTCTTGTTGTCGGGAGATGCACTGGTCGGTGAGTCTACAAGTTGCTATAGTATTCCTGGAATGTTGAGTCTTGATCATGATCAAGGTGAATTTATGAGCATGGTTGATGAGATTCTTTATTTTTTTAGAATATATCATTGCAATCATTGGTGTATGTCATCATTTTAGTGTGCCATACCATTGGTTCCATATTTTGACAATTACCTTCTCAGCTCATGACTGATAACACCCATGTTGATCCCATAAGTAAGGTTTCCCAAATAGGGCATCAGCTACGGAAAGCGATGCCACATCATAGAGTACTTCATATTCAAAATCCTTAATGAAGTAGGTGACTCTACATTATTTGGTGATTACTAGTTCTTGTCCATCCTTGATCCAACCAATATTATAATGCTGAGGATATGGAGTTGTGACAAGTCCTAGTTTCTTCATGAGATATTCAAAAACAAAGTTCTTCTAGCTACCATTATCCACAATCAAATGAAATTGATTGTTTGGAACCCATATTTGTGTATGGAACATGTGTTATCATTCATCCTCGTCGACGATAGTAGATTCTGTTAGAGTGGTCGATGTTGATATCAGAAGAGTCGATGCTTTTGGGTCTTAATATAGCAATATTGTGTCGAACAAGGTGGAGGTTGGCAATTTTTCAAAAAATGTCTTTGGATCCTTCTATTTAGACATATCACACCAAGATGAATTGTGGTAATCACACCATTTCCCAGTAGGGGGTGGTTTCTACGTTCCCTTTTGTCTTTCTGAGAGTTATTTTTCCATGGTATGGACTTGACAGGATCAGCTAATAAGGGTGTCTTAACTTGTCATATTTAGTTGGTGAATTCTTGTCAAATGTTTGACCTATCGGCTTGGTCACGAAACATGCTTTACTTTTTATTTAGATTCAAGCTTACTAGTGGAGTGGAATGCATCTACAAGCATATTGAAAGTTATAAACTCTATCTCTTGTTGAATATATATATGGATAATCCGCTGGCATACTTCAAAATAAGTAATTTATCTTCTTCTTGGATGTCCTCTCGCCATGACTTGATATAAATTTTCATTGTAAATATGGATGGATTGGTATTTCCATTGCCTTAGTTGTTGCCACTTCTTATACTTTCATTCAATGCACTTGGGTGGATAGAAATCCTTCCATACATACTCGACAATTTTATCCCATGTATCCATGGGGTATCTGTGTTTCTCCATCTTTGTCGATAGATTTTCCCACCAATAGTGCAAAGAAGTCAACATCTTTAAGGATGAAATTGTGATGTTTTCATATTTTGAGATTTGAAACATAGAGTAATATGGTTCGATTTGTTGTTCTCAATTTTCTACGAATTTCACGTCAATATTTCCTTCAAGATTCAGTATGTCCAAATTCATTTGCACTTTGAATGGAATGATTTTGTCAGAGTTGGATCTCATCGAGGATCCTCCTAATGTCGAGCAAAATCACGTGAGAATATCATTGAACTGGGTGAACATTTTTATTCATTGTCAAGCTAGTTTTTTCTCTATGAGTTTCTTTGTATCGTCAATTTCATGCTTATTTCCTATTTCTTTAGCCATCTTTGATCTAGTGACGTGAGTAGATAAATACTTTGTAGTTGAAGGTAGTTTCTTCTTGGATTGTTGAGTTTGTGAGCGTGTTTGAACAAACATAAGTAAGGTAACATCGATAAAATATTCTACGCACAACTAAAGAATGAACAAGCTCTGAATCTATTCTGATACCAATGGTTTTGATCCCGAGGAACACAACGAGGACAATAGTTTGATTGAATGAATCAAATAATGCAATGGTAGAAGCATATTAAGAACAAGCAAAGCAAGAAATACGCTACACACATATAAAACATACACACATAGAAAATGTAATAGTTGAATGGTTAGTGTTTTTAATATAATTTACTTGATTGGGATCTTTGTATGAAAGAATAACAAGTACAACAAGATGCATAAGAAAAAATGGAAACAAGAAACAACTATTTTAACTAAGGAAACCACAAAGGGTTTAACCCCACAAACTTTCTTATAATAGTTCAGTCAGAAAGACTATATCATAAGATGAAGAAACCCAGTAATAAGCAGTATTCTACTGCTATTTATCTCTCCTACTTGCCTTTCTCTCTCTACTCATGCAAACTTGAGTAACTGCAAGTGTGTATAAATAAGGGAGGAAACCTCTCTATTTATACCTTTCAAGTGAGTGACCTAATAAATCACTGGGGACGACCTCTTACCCTAACAAGGCTGACTTCTCCTAGAGAGACTCAAAAAATACATTACATGATGTTACACTGGGAACTATGGCTCCGACTTACAATGGAGGTTGTACCTCAAGGTCCATACACAATAATGAAATCTTGGAAGGAGGAAAACACATCTATGATGTGGGTACAACAACATATAATAATAATATACATCAAAATATCTTCCAAAGTTACAAATACATCAACACTCCCTCTTAACTAGGAGGGTATTTTTTCTCTCTCCCTTGCAATCATCAACACATCTGGCCTAGTATTCATCATGTAGTCATCATAGATGCATTCAATGTCATCTTCATATTGTTCATCGAATGGTACTATCTATCATCATAAGTGTTTATAGAACCAACCATTTTTCATGTTGGTTGTAGGCCTAGTCCTCATTCAGGTGTTCATCACATCTTTGAGCAAGCCATCATGTAGGTACATGAGCATATTTACATTGACGTTGCAATACCCTATGTTTCCTACATTATGCTTGTTGTATCAAGATAATCTCTTTTTTTCTACATACAACAAAACAAAATACACAAAGATCATAGAGCTCGCTTCGGATGCATACCACCTGCTTCTATCAACATAGCAACATGTCAGGATGTCACCAAGAAAATCTTGTATTTACCACTATGTGAGACCCTCCCAGGAGCAGACCAAGTGAATTATGTCTCTCTATGATCAACCTACATTCTACCTGCAAAGGAGAACTACCTAGGTGCACACTCTAATAAACCTAATTGGTTATAACAATTGTTAATTAATATATGTTATTATTTAGGTCACTAATAGGTTAATTAATTATTAATTATTAGTTATTATAGGGAATGTCTATTTATTAATAGAAGTGACTATTACCCTCTCAAACATATCTAACATGGCTCACTATCTCTTTAAATCATTAATTCATTTGATCAAAATATATTTATTGAAACAAGATTCCAACATCTAAGGTTTTAGCTTACAAGTGGTATCAAATCTCTTTGGCTCTTCGACTCCCATTTCTCCCTGTTGTTCCATTTCCTCTCCTTTGCAACTCCACCTTCCATATCTTTCACTCCTTCTCAAGACCACTCCTCCTTCCACCTCTAATGTCTACCTCATGACTCCTCCTACTCATTTCACTACATGCCCTCTACCTATGCACCATTCTCCCTCAGACCAACTCCCTCACTCTGTCGCCTCCAGTCTCTTACCCTCTTCTCACTCCCGACACTCTATTACCAACCCACATTATTCATCCCTCATGTTGGAGTCTTCTCATCCCTTATCATCCCTCCTTCCACCTCACCATTTTCCATATTCCTTTCCACCTCTATCACTATCACCCACACTCACTTCATTGCTATCCATTCTCATACTTGTGTCATCTTCTTAGTAAAACACATGCGCCCTTATAGCCTTACACCATCTCTCGACTCCCTCCACCTCACTGCCCTACTTGCAACTCCCATCGTCTACCCTCGACCTCATCACCCACCAATCCATGATGTCACCACTCCATGCCAACCCTACAAAACAAAAAGCAAATATTAATTAAAAAAAAATTATGATATTTTTGTTATATAATATTATTTTTATTAGCATTTTATTATACAAATTTTATAATAAAATTAAAAGAATAAAATATGATAATATTATTTATTATANTGCATTCAATGAAATCATGTATGGCTAGAATCCAAGAAGGATTATTCAATCTAAACTCCAAGAAATCGAAAAATATTCCTTAGGGAAGAAGAAACGTACAGCAAATTCAAAATGATTGTATTGGAAATAAAATAAGAAATAACCAGGAAAAAACGAAAGGAAGAACTTGTAGCAACATCAGACCCCGAAGAATTTACTGCTCAAACCGAGCCAAAGTTGAGAGAAAAGGATGAAGATGTCCATGAAGGAGAAGAGGCTATGAAATATCACTTCTCAAAGGATGCAAATCAATCTTCTATGGAACCTATGATAGAAAAAATGGTTACGCCCCCAAAATTTACAAATAAAGAAGAGTTGGAAACTGATTTTGCACCCACAGTAGAAGAAGATGGAATCAAGGAAGAACTTATAGCAAGATATGACCTTAAATAGTTTATTGATCAAACTAAGCCAATGTTGAGAGAAGATGATGAAGAATACTATGAACTAGAAGAAGCAGTTATGACATCTCACCTCTCAAGCAAGGAAAAACAGAAAAATTCTATGGAATATATGATAGTAGAAGCAGTTATGGGCTCCAAAGTTTCAAGAAAGGGAAAGATGGAAACTATATTTTCAGTTCGAAGAGAACAAGTGCTTGTGCATCCCAAGTTCGTAAGTAAATAGAAACAAGAGAGGACACAACGACCGCCTCCTTATATCCCTCCTCACAAGAGGTTCATGTCACCAGACTCTGAGAAGGATAACAAAAGACACCGCAAATACAAATCTCCAAATATGTTACTGAATAAAAAAATATGTATGTCTACCAAAATTTCGTTATGGCTTCTTAAAAGGAAGGGAAGTAAGGCACATTAATATGCCAGTGGAAAAATCTATAAATTGTCTACTGAAACTCCAAAAGAAGGACTTGTTAAGGAATATGAAACAGAAGAGGTAGAAGACAAGGATATGAAATATCAACACGATATTGACAATCACAATTTCAATATCAATTGTAAACAAAATGACGAAGTCGTACATTGTAATAAAACACAAAATATGGTTAAAAGTGAAGTCATTGTTAACAACAATTATGAAAAAATGAATTTATAGAAGAATGCAATGATGAAAACAAAAGTGCCAAAGTTGACCTTAATCATGACAGCGTAGCAGAACAAAACCCAGAAGATGATGTGACAAATGAAGAGAACATTCTACTGCTGGTTGTAACTCAATATGTTCTATGACATGAGCATAAAAAGATTCCATGAGAAAAAATAAAGACAAGCTTTTCATATAAGGAAGTAAGTCCATTATTAGTAGTTGCCGCTATAGATAGGAGAACCATCTCAAAGCATGAAAAAATATAAAAAATATTCGTCAAATTAGAATATCAAAAGAACAACATCGGCTTAAAATATTAGAAGAATACTTCATATAGTTATTATGAATTTATCTACAAAATCATATTGAAGAAAATATTTGAATGTAAATGCAACCAATTGTTTCCATAACTTTTAAACTACGGTACCATTATTCGTGGCAAGACTTCTAGTTGAAGCACACTTACTAAAGATTTGTGGCCGAATGTTGGTATAATTTTTAATTAATATCAGTTATTATTTAGGTCACTAACAGGTTAATTAATTATTAATTATTAGTTATTATATGGCATTTATATTTATTAATAGACATGATTATTTCCTTATTGTCCATATTTAACATGGCTCACTATCTCTGTAAATCATCAATTCATTTTATCAAAATATATTTATTAAACCAAGATTCCAACATGTAATGTTTTACCTTACACACACCAAGTTCCTCATGACCTCATCATCTCCATCATGAGAACACACATACAAGGACTGATTACGTCTCAACAACCTGCATCTAGGACCCTTTTACATTTAGACGACCTTTGGGACTTATTACATCCGAATAACCTGCGTCCCATGCTAGGGCTCATATTTACATTCGGAAAACCCACGGGACTTATTACATCCAAGTAACATGCGCACCATGCTAGGGATCGTATTTAGATTCGAAAAACTGACATGGATCATTACATTTGAATAACGTGTGAACCACGCCAGGGATCATATTTACATTTGTACAACCTATTTCAGGACTGATTGCATCTGGGGAACCTCTGTATAATGCTAGGCCTCGTATTTACACTCAAACAACCTACAAGAATTATTACGTCCAAGTAACATGCGTACCACTCTAGGGATATTATTTACACCCAAACATCATGTCTCATTTCCCATATGATATTTCATGCATATGCATCTTCTGGTCTCTTTTATTTCTTGCATAGAATCACATGAGGACTAATTATGCCCAAGGATAACATGTGAGCTTCACCATCACTTATTACATCTCAGGAAAATCTACAAGACTTATTACATTCCAGCAACCTATGATCTTCACAAGGATTTTACTCTCGTACAACCTATCTCACCATCTATGCTAGAACTCACCACTCCCTCTTTTGAAGGGTCTCATTCTGGAACACACCAAGTATTTCTATGAAGTACTTAGACTTCACTCTGGATAAAGGATTGGTGAACACATCATCTATCTTCTCGTATGTTTCCACGTACTTGAGCTTCACTGCTCCTCTCTTCACCATATATCTGATATAGTGTAATTTGATCTCCATGTGCTTCCACTTGTCATGGAACATTGGGTTCTTCGACACCTTCACAAAACTTTGGTTGTCGTAGAAGATATAAGTCACATATAACTAGAGATCAAACAAATAAAACAGTATATTTCACATCCATATTTCCTCACAGCTAGCCAAGAAGGAGACAACATACTCTTCCTTTGTTGTAATCAACACCACACATGATTGCTTCATGCTAAACTAGGAGATCATATCATATCCCAAACTGAAGCAACAACTTGAAGTTCTCTTCCTATCAGTGGCACTACCTTCCTAATACCAATCTACATAATCATATAGGTTAATCTTCTGATTCAAATCATACTTGAGCCCATAATCCCTTGTACCTTTTAGGTACCTCAATATATTATTTGCAACAACTAGGTTAACATGTCTTGGATTCATCAGGAACTGGGTCAATGTGTTCAAAGAAAAACATATGTTTGGTCTTGTATTTTTCAAGTACATTAATGAGCCAATCATCAAACGATACATCCTGGAATCAACTGATTCTAATCAAGCATCACAAAGAAGATTCAATTTTGATTCCATATGTGTGGTTAGCGCCTTGCAGTCATGCATTATAAATATCTTGATTAGAATATCAATTGTATACTTTCCTTCAGTAAGGAAAATACCATATCCACTCTGCCATGCCTCCATTCCTAAGAAGTAGTGCATCATCCCTACGTTTTTTGTTTAAAACTCAGTAGTGAGTCTCCTATTTGTATCTATAATGAGTTCACCTTCTCTTGTTAGGTGTTGAAACAGTTTCATCGAAAAGGGTTCATGCTTTGTCGACACCCTTAACTCAATGATCTCCCCGAGCACCGACCCAGACATGTTTTACCTTATCCAACAACATTTGCGAAGCAAATGAAGTCTCACCTGAGATATGCAAGGGAGAAATGTCAGAATCACGTTTCCGCAATAAGAAGGAGGGTATGTGCATTTCCTTTCTAACTATCACAACATTACTTCAGATATCCAAACAAGGGTTTATTATCCTATATTCATATCATTAACCATCAAATTGCATCAACATATTCTGATCGCAGCAATATAGTTACTCATAAATACATCAATCACCATAACATGATTCAAAACATAGAAAAATAGCATCATTTAGACATATTGTGGCATTGATTCATTCAAATTGTATCATTCAACACAGGAAAACAAGAAAGACATAAACACAGTATTTCCATCAACCTCCATCATGTCATATTCCTTTTAATCAAAATAGGATTTCAGAAAACATATTCACAATTGCGACAAAACAGAGATTAGTCTTCCATAGAGCACAATTCAACATTCATCTATTGATTCACTAAACATTCCTAACATATCATATCATCCAACTAGATCCTAATCCTTATTCAACATTACATTCCTATATCTATTTATAGGCCCTTTTACAAAATGGTCCACTTTGATCAACTTCTTAACTAACTTGGAGCAAAACTACAAAAATATGACTAATTACTACAAAATCATGACCACAACAAGTCTTGATCGACTTTTCGTCCTTGCGCACCACCCTAGTTCTTGCGCATCATATTTGGTCTTGTGCATCACCCTTGGTGTTGCACAACTTATCTTCATAAAAAACACTTGCCAACATGCCCCCAACATAATCTTGTGGCTCGCACTCAAGTCATGTCAACTAGAAATAGTATAGTCATTTATTTTTATTTTGAAGTCCTGATATTGCAGTTTGACTTCTTTTACTTGCACCTTCATCTTGTCACTGATCACCATGCAGTTTGTGACATCTTGTTCAAGTGGATGTTCAACAATATTCGCGGTCACCTCTATTCAATTTTCCTGCACCGCTTTAAGTGTAGTTACGGCTTTCAACAACAGTTTCTTGCCAATATCCTGGAACTCCTCAAGCTGAGTTGTGTGTCGTTGTTGATGCTCCTACACCTTGGTTACTCATTTTTGCAAAGCCTTTAACTCCATCACCTTTTCCACTTGTATAACTGAGGAAATCATTCTGAGTGATGTCCATAGTGCATCCAATTGTGCTTCCACTTCCCACAATTCTGTATTCAATTATTCCAACTGCTCATCCTAGACCACGCTACCCCAAAAATGTGTGGTGGAATATGTAATCAACTTGGCCTATTTTTTGCTCTCCTCAAGCTGTCTCACTGCATATTCAATGGCTCCTTTGCGCTTAGCAGCTTTCTCTATAGGTGTTCTTGACTTCACTAGTGCCTGTAAGTCTTCCAGGTCCTTTTTAAAGTCCACAATTATCTATCCTAGCTTCTGAGCTTTGGATTCCATGTCCATGTCCTTCGCTATCTCTGGGACTTCCTAACAGGAGAAAACAATATCCTTCTCCAAACCATGATTTGTCATCCCACATCTATGCATTCTAGACAATTAGTCTATCCTATGCCTTCTTCAAGTTCTTAATCTCCTACTTCGCAACCTCTTCTTTCTCTTGCCATTTTAATAGGTGATTATCGATAATCTGCTCACGATCGACCAACTCCTAAGTTCCCAACTTTTGTAGACGCACCAATGTATGCATTGATAACTCATTCATGTCCAGCACAATTATTTCAAAATGATGTGGAGAGCCATCAACATCCTCCCTCTGCATTTCTAATGCACATAGCGTAGTTGGCACGATCCTAGCCCACTTCCCTGTACTGATCTCGCCCATCTACTGCAACAAGTTGGTTTCAGGAATACTGTCCAACATTGAATTAATTAAATATTGATTTTGCAACTTTACCTTTTAAAATATCTCAGTCGATCGTTTCCTTAGTTAAGTCTCACTTGCAGTTGTCATCATTGTGATTTTCACAATTATGTGGTTAACTTGTTCATGTGCCATCAGCGCTGTAATGCTTGATTCTCCCCGTTCTTGTCTCCTCTTTGTTCTTGTATCCTCATATTTCATATTTGACTATGAATCTTTTAGATTCCTTGACAATTCCTCCCATGAATATTTCTTTCTTTCATGCACTGGTGCTTGATCTACCAGAGCGTCAGGTGGAGGACCTGCCACAACATCTGATACTTCTTCTACACTCATCGGCTCCCTCTACTCCACAAGAAAATCGTCCAATACCATGTCTATTTCTTCATTGGTCATATTATACTAAGTGGCTAACCACTTCTTTTCCAAGTCCCTTCTCTCCTACACATGTATTTCATGTGGACCTATTGTGAATCTCATGACTTTTCTGTATTTTGATGTCACTTCTTTAGACAAGCATGCAATATTCACCGCTGCGACCTGCAACACATCCCAATACAACCAAAAATGTATTGTAAAATCCTTCATTTGTTCATCCTGATTGAGATTCCAAATATTTTGATACCTCAATCCCTTGCAAACTTGGGAGACCATGACATCCATGCCCTGATAATCCTCGGGCTCCATCCACACAACTAAGGAAATCAAAATTATCATTTAAATGTAAGTAAATGGCCACTTCCCCTCTTGTACTAGAATCATGTCTTCACTCAACTCATTGACTGGAAATAAAGACCAATTCATCTGTATGCCCTCAATGCACAACTCTGCACATGTGATTACCCCTGAGGTACACTGATTTGTCTGATTATTTCCCACAACCTTGATGGCCAGAATCTTCACTGCAATCCAAACAACCATATCATTGATTTTATCCATGACATATGCTCATTTTTCATGATCCAAGATGTACTTATTCTTTATCCTGGAAGCCAACCTCTTATCATTATCTTTTCCACGAAAGTACTACGACGGCTCGAGTCCCTACATTGGAAACCCCGTAATATGAAATATCAAATTGACAGTGACTGTCACTGACCAGTCAGGCCACCAATAACCACATGGAAATACACCAAAAAAATCTTGTCACATGTGTTGGCTTCCACCAACCTACCAAAGTGCGGCATCTGGATGAGGCCTAAAAGCCCCAATTCCTGCAATCCCACCATCCACTGCTATCACCATTGGGTCACTCTCCTTCCCAGTATTCTCATCGACTGGATCCATTGTGCACTTAGTATACTCCAAAATATTGTGGTCTTCGTATTTCAACCTCATTAAGAATGACACAATGTTGAAGGTGCAATTCATTCCTATCGGTAGTGTTAACATGTGAATTGGATACTTCTCGTTCATTGTCAACATCCTCTACTTTGCATCGGTCTTACATGAAGGAACAAATCGAGGGATGTATGTAGAGGTCACCCCAATCATCTTTGTGGATCCCTTAGCTCCAGTCGTCAATGACCCCACCTGCGTTGCAGCTTCTGCTTTAGCTTTGGCCGAAGTTTACTTATTCCTCTTCTTCTCCTTTGGTGACTTGGGCCAATTGGCCCTCCTCTTCTTCCGTATTATTGGAGAATATCCTACCATCTGATGGCCGATTCTTCTTCAATTGGAATGCCAGTTACTTGTGAATCCTTAAGACTCCCACTCAAAATCTTGTGCGACATTTTTGCACTCTACCTTACTCACAATTTCTCAGCAAACTCCTGACTATGCTCTTCAATATCACTCAAGTTTGCAACTCAATAATCACAATGGTGCCTCCAAGATACACTCTTCCAATCCTTATACTGTAGGATCACCGGTGTGAAATATTTTCTAATGATCATGACCAAATCCATCAATCAACACCCAAATCCATCATTGATCCTCCCAATATAATAGTCGGATCCGCCATTAACTTGCATCTCATCCAACGATGTCGCCACTTAGCTAGTTTAACTATGGCATTAACTTCTAGATTTGACTCTATCATTTCCTTGTAGATGTAACCACACTACTTCCTAACTATGACCTCAAAACTTTTTCTTGTGCTTCCACTTACTTCCAGTGCACCAGTCTCCTCATTACCACTTTATGATTTTTTTTTAACTACGCAATTCCTCAATCATTGTGTTGCACCGAGCCCTCCATGTAGGGATTGAGCTGAATTCCATTCACTAACTTAGGAAACATCACACCATTTAGATGTTGCAACTGTACCTCTCCACCTTTGGTAATGAAATTGATTACATAAGGATCTAACCAATGCATTTCCAAATTACCTGGATGTTTTGCAAACTTATTGTCATATAGAAACACCAATTCTTTTTGTTGAAAGTTATTTTTCTTGATGTGTTGATCATGCAATGAGTTATCTCTATCCTTATCAACACGCTGGTGAAATTTTGTGATGAATCGACCTTCCTCTAGTTGTACCAACTGAGCAAGGAGATATTCTAGTGCTCCTTAATCGTCCATCTTGTCGCTACTGCGATGCGCAAACTTGGAACAATATATTCTATTGGGATCATTTCTTCCTTCCCATACACCAAATTAAATGGTGTATGCCCTGTCAACCATTTGCAAGTAGTGTGATACGCACATAAAACTATCAGAATCTTTAAATGCTAATCATCATGATTTTCATTGTAGACCTTTGAGAGTGCATTCTCCAACAACTTATTGAACGCTTCAACTATCATGTTATATTGCAAATGATAAGGGGTTTTGTTGATGCCTAGAAATTCACAGGTAACAACAGTTAGGGATTCTCCCCAGTAAACAATCCCAACTAGCCCATTACTGTTTGGTATGGGAATTTGTCTGGTTTACGGTTCGGCTACTGTAGGTCAAGTAACACAAATAAAAGGTTTTACGGGTTACGGCCCAGTCCAGTGTGTATATTTTAGTTTTTTGAATTTAAGTATGATATGCAAGTGCCTATCTAAGAATGCAGACTGATAGAGAATACGAGGAGCGGTCACAATGTGATGCACAGGTTCTTACCTCTCGTCTTAACTCACTCACATCTAAATCACCCACAACAAGAAACTAAAACTAACTATCTAACCTATCCCCAGGGAGCCAGATTATCATTTATCAATGACTAATGTATTTCTGCACATGCATTAAGAAAAATCATAGATAGTTGTTACTTAATTCAAAACACATGAACATTAATAGATATATGAACAACAAGATAGCTCATTGTTTATGAAAAGCCTTCATTACTCATATTGGAAATTTCATAGAATAAACTAGAGTGCATTCATAACAAGAACATAGGTTCAAAGAGTTAGAACAATCTCACAGTTAATGGACAACAGCTGAAAATGAAATAGTTCACATTCAACAAATCCATAGCATAGCATTTGAAATATTCCACCAAGCTTTCTCCAACAGGAAACTTGTAATTCTTATTGCAAAAGGAAATAGTTCTTCTTACAACATAATCTCACAAATCTATCTTGGAAAAATTTCTCACACTATCTAACTCTCCTATACATATACTACAAGAAAAAAATCTTGGGCTGCCCCTCGGTGACCTTTGGGCTCCCCCCAACCATTCAAAACCACCCCTTTTGTCTCTTTGTGAGTGCTCATGATTTATACAATACTTTACATTTCAGATCAATTTTTTAGAGCACTTTATAAAAAGGGACCATCTTGGTAACTGACGAACTTTTTTATGCTTCAATTTCTTCTTTCCTTGCTGCCTTGTCCTTTAGCCATGTCTTCTTTGCAGCAATAATCCTGCAATGAAGATATCAAATTTTTAGACCATTTAGCGTTTAACAAAGTAACACAAACTATATCAATACATGCATTCTGTAAAATGAACTATACACAATATTATTACATGAAAAGATAAGGAAAAGGAAATCCTCCAAACTAGGTCTGAAATCTGCTAAATCCACTGTCCAAACTAAAAACACAATCCCAATAAAACAGGCTCCCTATCTCAATCCAGGCTGCATCTGGACCAATTCAAAATCCTCCGATGAAAGCATGAATCATAACAATGTAACTGCCCATCTAAAATCTAAACTCTTCTCTTTACCACGGAGAAAAACTAGAGTCACCGAAAACCCAAGAAGAAACTCTATTGTCCCAAAAAATAGAGTAAAAGCACACAGAAATGGCGAGAAAAACCCTCACCGACGGGAAAATACCAAGTATCGGGCGGACAAACTCTTCATCGACGAAAGGAACAACTGTGTGTTGGATGGTCAGTTCACTAAGCTGTCGCAACGGTGGAAGTCATACAGACTAAGGGTTCCATAGAAAAATAAAACGTTGGCGAAATAAAACACTAAAAACTGTCGTACATGCATAAGAGATTGGAAGGACTAATTTCAATGCATCGACGAGATAGTCTGCTAGAAATCCACAACGGCGGAAAACAATCAGACTACGGCTTCCACAATCAAATGAAAACTTCGGCAATCAGAAACTTTGAGGACTATGAATTAGTGACCAAAGCCTCAATGTTGCCACCGTGTCGGTAACACAAAGGACTAGCCCCCTGATTGATAGTCAAAACTATTTCGATAGCAAAAACAAATGTCACAAAGTAAAAAAGTTGATCAATGAAACCAAGGCATTGGCGAAATTAAAAACTATCCATCGGCCCATTCTTTATTTTTCCTTTGAAACGGAGGTGATATAGAAGGCTAATGCTCCGACCGTGATAAAATAAAATCACTTACAGTCCAAAAACAAATGAGATAGCAACACATCAGTGAAAATAAGAACTATCCATCAGACATTCCTTGTTTATCCTTTCCAACAACGGCTAGCAGATAACTACCACCCCAACTTATTCTTCAACACACCTTTGACCGTGATAAAATCAAACCATTTACAAATAAAAACTTAAAGTTCCGAAGTCAAAATCATTAGCTAGACAAAGGCATTTTTAGATCATTCAACTTCAGAAATTAAAGAGAACTATTTTCCTCAAATCAAACTCAGAAATTCAAAATTCTAGCAAAGGAACAATAGAGTTCAGCAATCCAAAACAAATCCCGACAAGATAAAATCAAAAGGAGGGTCCAAAATTCAAAAAAAAATTGGGAAAATAGTTGCAACTGCAACAATTGGCGACTACCTGGTGAACCCAGATCTCTGGACAATTTCTTCCTTAAGGAATAGACCGTTTGACAGTAAAACCAACAAGTTGAATTCTTCTAGATGTCTAGATCTCCCAAATGGAAAATGTATGTACTTTTAATCATTGATGATAGTCCAATTTAGGAAAATGGAAACCAAGATTTCAAAGTCAAGATAACTCTTTTGAGGCCAAGAATATGAGTTTCATTTTTTACTTCTATCTTTAGGTAGCTTCCAGCTTGGACACCATAGGATCGTAACATATGGTAAATAGAAATATTCATTTGTTCCTCATTCCCATGCCATTTTGCACTTTTTGTGCTTTTGGACTTTTGTCCTTTTTGATTCCTCCTGCATGCCTCTCTTTCTGAATTTTTTATTCAGGCTCCTCTATCCATAGTGTCCTTTTGTGTGAGAGATGTATTTAATTTTCAGCTCACGGACGGAGAAGAACTTTGGCAATTTTGTACTCATATGGTTCAGTACTTTGTTTTGATACACATTGCTTTCTTAGGAGATTTTTTACTCTTATTTGCCTTTTTGGTTTTCAATTCTTGGTATGGGATCATTTATATATAATAATTTGTTACCCTTCTTCCTCTCCATCGGTCCTTACTGTCACCCCCTCAGACAATTTTAAATGTGAGATGGATGGAGCCTCAAAATAGTATTCCAGACCTTGTGATCCTGAGTTATTTTATAGGGATTAAGTAGGACTTCAATGTGTTCATAGCCATTTAGGAAAGCTGCTAAACTGGGCTAAATTATTTGAGATAAATCAGTAGTACATAGTCTTATAATCAAGGATTTTTTGTTAACAAGAATTCTGATGCTCTCCACGCAACCAAAAGTTTGCTTCTTTATTGAAATCAATCAAAATCTAACTAAAACAAACATAAATAAAATAAATAAAAAACAAACAACCAAATTTATTTATGTACAAAACAAAAACAAAAAATTAGGAAAAATAAGGTTTGAGAACTAAACCATTAACAGGTAAGTTCTCTTCCCACCCCTGTAAATATTGCAACTTGTAGGTTGAGGGGCCAAGCTTTGCTGCAATCTGAAAAGGGCCTACCCATAACTGTTTAAAATTTTTGTGTTTCTCCTTTTCATCATGCGGGTGATCCCACTTAAGAACTAGATCTTCCACTTCAAATTCCTTTTTTCCAGCTTTATGTTTATCAAACCACCGTTTCACTACTTCCTGTTGATGCTTAAAACATTATTTCGCTCTCGCCTTAGACTCTTCCACCTTTAAGAGATTATAGATTCTAATATGTAGGATTTCGTTATCTGTGCCTCTAGACTCTTGAGCTATTATGGAAGATGGTAGCATAATGTTAGGAGCAAATAGCTTATTTTCCATAAACAAGGGTATATGGTGACACACCTAAGGAATTCTTGGGAGTGACCCTATTATCCCAAAGAGCATTTAGTAATGCTAAATGCCAACTTCTGCCAAACCATTTCCTTGTGGGTAATAGTTCACAGAATAATGAAACTTGATTCATCTTTCATGAGAAAATGCAGTTAATCTAATAGAAGAAAAATAAGTAGCATTATAAAAAACCAGGGAAAATGGAACCCCAAACTTGGTCATAATATGATCTTGCAAGAAATCCATGACCGCATCTTCATTCACTTTATGTAATGGAATGGCCTCAACCCATCTAGTGAAGTAGTTAGTTGCCATAAAAATGTATTTGTGTTGCAAGGAAGAATTTGGTTTTATCTCTCCAATGATATCAATCCCTTATTGATTGAATGGTTCTGTTATCATCACAGGATTCAATGGTCCTGATGCTTTGGTTTGTCTTCCCCCACACCTATGGCAGATATCACACTTTCTGACATGGGCATGCACATCCTTGAACAGTGTGGGCCAATATTATTCGGCTCTGAGAATCTTATGGGTTGTCGTATCTCTAGAAAAATTACCTCTAGTAGGCCCATCATGTAACTTTGCTATGACCTTCTTCGCATCTTCTTTCTGTAAGCATCTAAGAACAACTCCATCATAATTATTTCTAAATAATATTTCGTCAATGATCTGATATGAAGTTGATTTAAGGTGCAATGCTCTTCATTGTTTGGAATTCCAATGTTCTAGCAACAATCCTTACTGAAGGTAATGAACAAGGTCTCGGTACCAGGAATCTGGAGTTGTGTAAAGAGGGCATACATCCATCATATGTAACTCAGCTTCATTGTCCCAATTGTTTTCTTCATTGTTTTTTCCTTCAGCCATTAGTTTGCACAGTCCTTTGCCTTTAACTATGGATGCTGGTTTGAATTCGAGGTCATATTCTTGTAAAGTTGTTACCCAGTTGACTCTAATTTCTCCTAATTCTTTTTGTATGAAAAGAGACATTACAACTTGGTGTGGAACTATTACCTTCATCC
Organism: Pseudotsuga menziesii; assembly: GCA_001517045.1. NCBI lineage: Eukaryota > Viridiplantae > Streptophyta > Pinopsida > Pinales > Pinaceae > Pseudotsuga > Pseudotsuga menziesii. The sequence continues at coordinate 334,771 of LPNX010775218.1, forward strand.
AGTTCTTAAGTATGTACGGCCTGAATTGTTTTACCGCTTTGAAAACTGCATAAGCTTGTTTATCGACAGTTGGGTAATTCAATTCGGCTCCTTGCAGACTAGTGATCATAAAATGATATGGGATACTCATATCCCCCATCTTCATTTTTTGTAAGCACCACTGCTAATGAATCGTCAGATGCGAAAGTGTATGTTAGAGGAGCAAGTCGGTATGACGACTTGAACGATAGATGACTTAGTTGATCAGCAGACTAAGTCGGTCGGCCGACTAAACTAGAGATTAGGTCGGCCACCTAAGGTCGTGTCGGTTCACCGAACCAACAGGTAGTTATTTTGTAACTATTTTTAAATCATATATATTTTGTTGTTGAGCCAGATGAGAACTTGGTTCAGTTCTCTGTATTGTATGGACCCACTCATGTTAATATAATCTGTTATTTCCTCTACTTGTTCTTATCTCCTGTTTTTGTTATGTATGTATGTTATGGTATGTATTATTGGTAACCTTATGTGATATGTGAGATTACAACATTGGTTCCATTGCCGATAGTACATGTCTAAAATGTATGCAAGTAGATAATATCAAAACAGGAGATTAAGGACTAGTGGAAACGTAAAGTTGCAAATAATTTGTAAAATTATGCACGAACAAACAGATTAATGACCGCACAAGAAAAAGAAATATTATTTAAAGAGACACATGAGAAGTTTGTAGAATCAGTGCCCCAACCTCTGAAGAAACTCCTGGATCAAAAAGCCGAAAGGGACTAAAGATCAACAGTTGCTAGAAAAACTGATTTGTGGGGGAAGAAAAAACTTGTTGGAGTGGTTTGAAAACATCACCAATGAATTATGTGAGGAACAAGCAGTAGAAGAAAGGACTTCGGTGGAAAGTATCAAGAAGAAATTCTACATAGATCATTATTGACCTTGTTGTTTAAATTCCTAATCGAGAAGGGAGTAGGTCATATTTTCGAACCTCGTCCATCACTTTACATACCACCATTAAACCCTAACTGGGCAGAAAAACAAAAGAGTTGGGAAAAATTCATTTCAGAAAGGGAGTGGGAATACTTCCTAAGCAAGTAGACCGAACTATCCGGGCTTTCTAAAGCGTCAAGCAGGCTATGGGGGGGTAGCTGGTCATATGTCAGGATAAAGTGGAGTGGATTCTAGTTGACTAAAAGTAGATACCAATCACTAGTAAGGAGAATTCGACTAAAAGGAAATCAAGAAGATGATGTCACATAAAGGTACATCAGACCTCCAGAAAATAGAGAGGGAGGAGAGACACCAAAGAAGGGAAGAAAGAAGAGAAATAGCCTTAGCGGTGCACAGAGGAATGAATACTAGGGTGACCGACCAGGAAAGAAATCTACCAGATTCGGGTCATGACTGACAAGAAGAAGGCATGGAAAAAGAGGCATCCCCTATGGAAGAATAATTGTGGATAGAGAAGAAAGAAGCTCTCCAATTATAAGCTCCCCAAGAAGGAACAACTCTGTCTCCATTGGATCCGCATACCCAGATGATCCAACTAGACGACGAGACATACACTGGTATAAATCTTATTATTTGTCAACCAGAAGAAGAAAATTGGGTTACCTTTCAAGTGGTACCCTCCAACTGAAGTATCCACTTACTTTTACCAAAAAATGAAGGAGCGCCCCCTGTGCCAAACACAGCTTTGGAGGACATAGAACATTCAGAACTATGGATAGATAATTGCAGTTGGACATCAACAGAAGAGGTCGAAACCAACCGACTGCTGGTCGAAGACGAAACTACAAAAACAATTCACGGGAAAAAGAGTTATGTCGACAATAGTTCCACAGAGAGGAATAAACAAATAAACCCACGACCCCCACCCCCACCTCCACCACCGCCACCTCCTGAAAGTAGTGACAATGATTCCAACATGGGTCAGGGGTTAGCACACATTCCTCTATATGAGGGTGAGGAGGACCCCAGACTAAACTGGTTCATCTGTGAGTCAACTTGGGAGGCTAACCAAGTTATGGATGAATATAGACAGATGGCGCAGTTCACTGGTTCCTTGAGGAAAAGGGCATTAATTTGGTACATGATATTTTCTGAAAGACAAACCCGAGCAACCAAAGCCGAGATTAAAGCACAATTTCTATAATTTTTCAAAACTCCAGATGCAAAACATCTGGCTGCAAAGAAACTAAAAGCAACATCATAGAAGCTAGGAGAAGCTACCTACGATTATGATAAATGTTGGAAAGACCTTCTTAGCCAAATGGACTATGTTATTGAGAACAATTATTAATCCAGTGGTTTCTTGCAGGCCTATCTCAGAGAATCCACTGACACATAAGTCTGGAGACATTCAAGTCTTATGAAGATGCGCTTACAAAAGCTCTCCAAGTGGAAATGGATGAGGACATAGCAGCATACTGGAAAAAATAAATAAAAAGAAAAATGTTAATGTCTTGTCGTGTGTGCAAAAAAATGATGTACTAAATACAAAGAGTTTGCATATTGTAACTTGAAAAGGGACAAAAACAGAAAGTGATAACCCAAGAATCAGCAAAATAAAAAAGAAAAATGTCTACCCTGATTCCCTTAAAGAAAAACAAACATATAAAGAGGAAACAAATGAATTCAAAGAAATTGCATGACAAGAAGAGGCTAATGACAATCGACATAACACAATGAAAGAGTCAATACAACTTGTACAAAAATATAACTCAGTATCTCGGTTCATCAATTTGCTATATGAAATAAAACACAACAACATCGAAAAACAAACAAAAAATATCTGCAGTTTAAATAAAAAATATAAAAGTGATGCCGACCCACTTGTCAACCTAGAAATTGAAGGAAACCATGTCCGACAAGTTGTACTTGACTTCGGATCACAAGTAAACATCATGACTCGTGACACTTGGGAACAACTGGGTAGACCTCAACTACATGAGTCAGCTATATACCTAAAACCAGCTGACCAGGGCCTAATTGAACCTATTGGAGTCTGGAAAAATGTTGATACAACTATAAAAGGAACCTCAACCAAAGTTGACCTCAAAATCATTAACCCTAAGGAAGGATCCAGCGCCTTCCTAGTGTTAGTCGGTTGACCTTGGGGTAGAAAGATGAAAGCATCGATATCCTTGGACAAAGAGAGAATCAAATTAAAAGGAAATGGACAAAAGGTCATTATAGCTATTCATCCATCCCAAGGAGAACATTAGGTAGAACCTATCGATGAAGAAGTTGATTTCGACAACTTTATCAGATACAAAATAATGAAGATTACAGAAAACCTAACACATATGGTGAACTCTACTTAGGTAATCAAGACTCTGTCGGTTATAATTCAGACGCATAATTATATGATTGGGAAGTCGAGAACTAAGAAACACAAGCAAGAGGGTGTTGGACTATCCAAAAAGTATAGAAAAAGCATACCCAACAGTGCTTCATAGTGTCCATTGTCCCAAAAATATTTGAGAAGAAAATTAGGGAATACCCTACTTTAAATCCTACAAATATAAATACTACACAAATACCAAGATACAAGGAAAGAGAATCCCTAGTCATGCATGCAGAACAAGTTTCCAAAAATATTGGTGAACATGGTCAACTACAAAGTTTAGTAGAGACTTTTACAGGACAAGCTGCTAGATGGAGGGATACCCATCAGAAAGGATTGCAAACCTAGACAACAGCTTCAAGTTACTTTGTAGAAAGGTTTGGAGGAAAGAAGTTAACCAAACAGGCTTAGATACCTATATTCATCCAAGGACAGAATCCAGAAGATCATATCAAGACTTGTGAAAAGGAATAGAGAAGACTTGGGGTACAAGGATGAACGAGCATGGCCACACCTGTTTTCATCAACCCTCCTTGACTTACCAAACAAATGGTATAAAATGGAAGAAGCTAGGGGTGAAACCTTCCTATGGAATGAACTCAGAGAAAATTTCATTAAATATTTCAACTTTATACCACAAAATGAAAATTTGGTCGAAACAACAACACAGATTTAAGAATTTATACAACCGACAGAAAATAAAGTTCTAAAAAACAACCGACAGACAATGAATTGTAACAATATACAAACCAGGACAATACCACACTCAACAAGACTACAGTTAGAAAATGAAAATACAAAAGGAAAAAGATTTAGATGGAAATCAAACCATGTTCGAATGACCAACCCTATTCGCACAGTGTTTAAAGTTGAAACAACCGACAAGGAGGAAGCCGACCGAATGATTGTCGCTAACTTCCCTACCACATTCTCCCAGTTTAAAGAAGAAATTTTACCAATGAATGAAGCCAAAGAACTAGAATGGATAGATTCTAAATTCAAAACTAAAGAATTTGACATCGCAAATGATGATCGACCAAAAATGGCAAAGATTGGAGACTACTAGAGTGAAGAGTAGACAACAGAGATAGTGAACTTACTAAAGGAGTTCTAGGATGTATTTTCCAGGGACTATAAATACCTCAAAGGCTTAGTCCATGAAATGGGTGAAATGAAAATCGACACTAAACCTAATGTTCGACCTGTGAAGAAAAGGCCATATAAACTAGCTCACAAATTCAAAGAGATAGTTAAAAAGGAAATTGATAACATGCTTGCAGCAGGAATCATCTACCCTATTGACCAATCAAAATTGGCAATTCCAATGGTAATCTAACCTAAGAAGCATGAGATATTCACGTTGGTACAGAATCTATCCACTAAAGCACTCTTGTTTGAAGCTGGTGGATCCCGACAACCTGGCCAAGTCCTTCAGGGACTACAAACTTTTGCAACTTCAACTTCGGTCTTCAAAAGGAACCCCAACAAGGAAGCCGAAGTTGTAGAACATCATACCATGACTATCACTCCGACTGTACCACAAACCCACCTACCAACCTCTAAACCACCCAGAGGTGAGGAAGAAGAAAATGTCGAGGACATAAATAGAGAAATCAACCAACTATTCTCCGACTTCGACCTGGCCCCTCAAACCAACATTCCACCACGCGACCACATTTTCACCAACCCAATCACACCCGACCATTCCCGAACTCCATCGCCACCACCACTACCACCCCCCAATTCAGAACCCCTAATCCAACCAGCTGCATCAGAACCAACCCCACCACAACCATTAGTACCAACTGCATCCACCTCTAGACCACTTGCATCAGAACAACCAGAGGAAATAGTCATCCCACTACCCCAAACTAAAAATCTTGACTTGACTTTTGTAGGTATATAGATGCCAAAAAAAGTCAAAGCACAAAAGCACAAAAAGAAGAAAAAGAAGAAGGACTATCATGGACAATCAACAATGGTCCACATCAATCTAGTTGGATCAACCACTACGGTCGATGCAACCAAATTGAGAGATCCAGAGCTAGAACAACTAGTGGAAGTGCTAGCAGTTGTAGCAAAGATAAGGAACCATCATAGACATAAGGAACTAGACATGGACGAAAAAAACAAGTTAAGTTCCTTAACAAGTGCAGGGACCTGGTCTAGTCTGTCATATCAAGACCAATAGAGGTCGACACTGACAAACCACTAGAATGAGCTTATCAACTATTTGAAAGTGTGGTGTCAGTGCTCCAAGAACAGATTCAAGTAACAAAAGAAGAGCAGAAAGAAGAAACCGTTCGACTATTGATGGCGCAGCACACAGCCTTTTCCGAAGCCTACAAAGTATTGCAAGATCACATGGATGATTTTTCCATCACCGAGGAAGTATTGCGATACTGGCCTACTTACTACGAGCAAGTATATCAACAAACTTGGCAGACCCAACAAGGGATCCAAGCACTTGAATAAAGGAAAACCACTAATGAGACACTCAGAAGCACAATAGAAGACCAAATAGTGCTTGAGATAGCCAAGCTGCAAACACTCGAGCAGGAAGCACATCAGTGGGTGCATCAAGCCATCCCCAATCTAGAAAAAGTAGACATCATCTGCCCATAGATGAAATGACTTGTAGAGACTGTAGAGGAGAAGGACTAGTTTATGGGTCCTGACATGGAAAGGATAGCTAAAATTTCCATGCCAGAAAAAATGTCGATCCTATCAAATCTGACTATACTCACCATTGACATTTAGAAAATACTGCGGAGTTGGACAAATTTCCAACATCACTTAGTCATGACAGCCCCATCAATTTTTGAAGTCTGCGTGCAGAAAATATTAACAATCAGACGTCATATCCCATGAAGGACAAGCATTAAACAAACGACTACTTAGACAGGCATTTTTTTGGTACCTCCCTGTTTCTTCAGGACGAAGAAACATTTTGTTCATGCGGGAGATGTTAGAGCAGCAATTCAGTATGCCTAATTGAACGATAGCTGCCTTAGTCGATCAGCCGACTAAGTCGCTCGAATGACTAAACTAGAGATTAGGTCGACCACCTAAGGTCGTGTCAGTTCACTGAACTGACAGGTCGTAATTTTGTAACTGTTTGTAAATCATATATATTAGGCTGTTGAGCCAGATGAGAACTTGGTTCAGTTCTCTGTATTGTATGGACCCACTCAAGTTAATATAATATGTTATTTCCTCTATTTGTTCTTATCTCTTATCTCTATTATGTATGTATGTTTTGGTATGTATTATTGGTAACCTTATGTGATCTGTGAGATTACAACAGTGGACAAAATAAAATCCTCTTCAAAATTTGGACTTTTGAGAGATGGTGCATGAGTAGTAGATGTCTTTATTTCACTGAGTGCCTTCTTCTCTACATCAGTCCACTTGAATTGTAAACTTTGTTTCACCATTTGCTGCAAAGCTTTAACAATTTGAGCGAAATCTGGTACAAACCTTCAAACATAATTAATTTTCCCCATGAATGATTGCATACCTTTATTGTTATGGGGTTAAGGGATCTATTCTATGGCCTTGATCCTTTCTGGGTCTATGGAGATCCCTTTTTTAGAAACAACGTGACCCAGTAGCTTTTCTTCTATAACTGCAAACACAAATTTCCTAGGATTCAGTGAGATCCCATATTTTTGACAACGCTTGAAAATTTGATTTAGATGGAATGCGTGTTCTTCTCTCTTCTTTGAAAATATCATGACATCGTCGAGATATCCTACAACACTACGGCCAATCAGACGGTGGAAAGCTATATCCATAGCCCTCTGGAAAGTAGCTCCAGTGTTGATGAGTCCAAAGGGAATTCTTCTGTAAGCAAAAGTTCCCCATTTTGTTATGAATGTAGTTTTAATTCTATCCTCTTCAGCTACCAATACTTTATTATAGCCAAAGAATCCATCTAATAATGAAAATAACTCAAAACCCGAAACCATCTGCAATATCTGTTCCATGGGTGGGACTGGATAGTTGTCTTAATCTGAAGCACGATTTAGATTTCTGAAATCCACACATAGCCTAATTTCTATAGATTTATTCCTTACTAGAACCAAATTTGAAACCCATTCTGAGTGTTTGACTTTGAATATAATTTTGGCATCCAATAATTTTTTCACTTCACTCTGAATTAAAGGCTCCAGTTTTGGATGCATTTTTCTCAAAGGCTATTGATAAGGCTTGAATCCAGATCTAATAGGGATGACATGTTGTATAATCTTAGTGTCATATGTTTTAAGTTCTTCATATGTCCAAGCAAACACATCTTTGTATTGTTTGAACAAACTAATGAACTTGTTTCATTCACCTGGAGAACAATACTTTCCCAAATTTATGTATCTGTGATGAACTTTAGTTCCCAAATTTATTAGCCTGAATTGTAAGGACGAGCTATGAGTTTTGACATCTGCTAGCCTCCTGAATTTGTTGTCTATATCAAACATTCACTCTAAGGTCCTGACTCCTTTAGGAATAAAGTTGTCAAATTTTAATTCAACTTGGTGTTCTTCATCATCGATTATTGCTCCTTTGAAGGTTTCATCATTCATCGAACATTCCAATATTTGTTGATCATCATAAAAAACTCATAGATTGGTAATCATGTATGGAACCAAAGGCCTAAAAAGTAATTCAATAGAACATATGTTATTTGAAAGTACAAGCCTCGCAGCTGAGGTAGCTAACAAGTCAGCTACTGTATTCTTTAGTCTAGGAATGGATACATTATTAAATACATAAATTTTTTTAAGAAAATCCCACAATTCATTCTAGTAAGATTTTAAATGAGGTGAAAAGCAATGTATCTGATTTCGAATTTGCTTTACATTTATTTCATAATCCCCATACACTTTCAGATTTTCTACTTTTAATTCAATTGCTTTTCTTAGTCCCTAAACTAATTCTTCATATTCGGATGTATTATTGGTACATTCAAACTCTAATCTACATGAAAGAAAATGTTTATTTTTCTTTGGATCAATCAGGACATAGCCAGCTCCTGATCCTTCCAAAGTTTTAGATCCATAATAAAAAAGTGTCCAAAAACTATCTACTTCTACTATACTTGAATCAAAAACTACATCTGCAACTAAGTCTACTATTTTATAGTCAAATTCATCAGCCCATGAAAATCGAAGGAGATCGGGCTGTGTGTTTGGTGGTACCGCTGGCTTCTTCTTCTTACCCTCCAACTGAGTAACATTGTGCTTCATGTGGGGATCTCTTAACACTTTTATTTGATTGGGATTTCCCTTATAAGGAAACCACAGATGTGACCAATCTAATGCAAAATATCCATTTAGCTTTGCTGACCAATCCTGACTCAAAACAAGTCCATAAGCCTCAGGTATGTCTGCTACTATAATATCGATGAACTGACATACCTTTTCATTTGAAGATAATCGAATCAGAACATCCTCCATTTCCCCAATTACCTTCACAACTATTCTATCTAACTGAATAACCTTCCAGGTATATGGTTTGGGTTGTCCATTTATATTCTTGTAGATGGAAAGTGGCATAACATTGAATGATGCCCCTGATTCTAATAAACAATTGTGCACGTTCTGGTTGAAGATTTCAAAATTTAGGAGAAATGGTGGGGTTTTTTATTCAGACTTACCTCCCACACTTGCTTTACCAATTTCTTCTTCTTCAAGTTGGTTGTCGGTGGGAATCTTTTCTTCTGGTTCTTCAAGTGCTTTTAACAATTTTTCTTTCTATTGAGGCACATTACACATTTCAAACAGTGAGATATTTGACTTATCCCTTTTAATATCTTCCACAATATTATACTCCATCTTATGTTCTTCGGGATTCTTTTTTACATTTTCAATATTCTCTTCAACAGGATTAACATGCATGTTAATTTTCTTTGGATTTTGACTCGTAATGGTGAATTTGGGTATCTTATCAGCTGGGGTACTCTTCTGAATCTTCTTTACATTCTCTTGAAGTCTCTTGATTTTTGAAAGTATCGAATTGTCTTTATTTATCAAACCCTGACTTCTTGTTGTCATGTTTGTTTCTGATGTTTCTTCCTGTTTCCATGAACCTTCCTCATATGTATAAAAGAGTGAGACACAGTCCCATAAAACTAAAGCATATTCTTCTTGTTTTTCTATGGGTTGATTATTTTTTTCTTCCTGCTCATTATCTTCTATTATTTTAGAGTCCAATAGTTGATTCATTACTAATGTCATCGAATTGATCCATTGACGGCAATTTTTCTCAGAATGATGCTGCTGATGAAAGGTGTAAAAATTATCCATCCCTACCTCAGTTAAATTCATTGATGCAGGACTATGTGGAGGAGGTTTAGATTGATTATTATCTTCTCTCCTTTTATAGTAAGTCTTGTACGCTTTATGAGCCTCCTTTTCTTTCTCCAAATCGATCAATCTGTTGGATAGCTTCTACACCATCTTTACCATCCCTTCAAAGTCATGTGATTTCTCATCCTTAGGATTAGTCAGTAACAACGCTTTCTTACCAAAAAAAAATTCTCCCGACTGCTCAGGATAATCTTCTATGCTCTCTTTTTCAGCTTCTACCCTCTCAGCTTCTTCATAAGTTTCTAACATCCTAGAAAACATGGCCAATTCAGGCCCTAAAGCTGAAGTATAGTATTCACTCAGAACTTTATCAGATGGTTTATCAGTTGCAGAAAAATTCTTTAGATAAGCAGCAAACCTTTGAGTGAAATTATGCACTTTTTCCTTTCTTTCTTTCTTTAAAGTGCATAACCCTTTCATTAGAGCTGCATGAGTTTTTTGGACTACATATTTACTTCTAAATATTATTTGAAAAGTATCCCAGTCTATGATTGAGTTTGCAGGAAGAGCAAAATACCATGAGGCTGCTGCTCCTTTCAGGGTATGAGGGAACAATTTGCAAATTCCATTTCATGTTCTCCAGCCCATAGTCCTTCTATAGCCAAGTAAAATCTTTGCAAATGATCATCTGCCAAAATATTTTCACTTGGGTCAAACTTCGGCAAAATTTTCTCAAAAGCATGAGGTAAGTCATGCAAAGGAGGTGCTAGGTTTAGTGGTGATCTATCCCTCCATGTAGGTGGTGGATTTGTTGGGTTAGGTGGCTGATTTGTATTTACATTTTCCATGATTTTAAGTGGAGAGTGAGGTGGGGAATGAACAGGGGCATGAATAGGTGAATAGTAAGGTGTATCTGGGTACAACTGATTCATAGGTTGAACAACTTCTTGTAAGGCTGTTTCTACCAGTTCTTCAAAATCTTCAACCAACACTATATCTTCCAATATAAAACGGTCTTTCTTTCGATACTCTCTTCTAGGTAAGGTAGGGATAATCAGTAATCCTCCAATATTCTTCGCATAATCCCTGGTAAATCTTCTCAAATCGTCAACTACTTCGTTATCGACAGAATATAGATGCTCTTTACCCTTTTCTTCCGGAGTTGGATTGGGAAACAAATTTCTTTCAGAATTGTCACCGGTGGAATAATTTCAAGGAAATGGGTTTCCTCGGCCAGCCATGCACTAGCTTCTCTCCTTCTAGCGCCAAAAACTATTGACACCTAGAAATTTGTAGGTAACAACAATTAGGGATTCTCCCCAGTAAATGTTCCCAATTAACCCGTTACTATTTGGTATGGGGAATCCGTCAGGTTTATGGTCCGGCTACCGTCAGTCAAGTAACAAAAATAAAATGTTTTACTAGTTACGGCCCGGTCCACTGTGTATATTTTAGTTTTATGAATTTAAGTATGATATGCAAGTTCCTATCTAATAATGTAGTCTGATATAGAATACGAGGAGTGGTCACAATGTGATGCGCAGGTTCTTACCTCTCATCTTAACTCACTTGCATCTAAATCACACATAACAAGAAACTAAAACTAACTATCTAACCTATCCCCGGGGATAAAGATTATCATTTATCAATGAGTAATGTATTTCTGTGCATGCATTAATAAAAATCACAAATAGCTGTTACTTAATTCAAAACACATGAACATTAATCGATATGTGAACAACAAGATAGCTCAATGATTATGAAAAGCCTTCATTACTCATAGTGGAAATTTCATAGAATAAACTAGAGCGCATTCATAACAATAACATAGGTTGAAAGAGTTAGAATGATCTCACAGTTGATGGACAACAACTGAAAATGAAATAGTTCACATTCAACAAATCCACAGCACAGCAGTTGAAATATTCCACCAAGCTTTCTCCAACACGAAACTTGTAATTCTTATTGCAAAAGGAAATAGTTCTTCTTACAACATAATCTCACAAATCTATCTGGGAAAAATTCCTCACTATCTAACTCTCCTATACTTATACGACAAGCAAAACTCTTGGGCTTCCCCTCGGTGACGTTTCGGCTCCCACCAACCGTTCAAAACCACCCCTTTTGTCTCTTTGTGAATGCTCATGACTTATACAATATGTTACATTTTAGATTAAGTTTTTAGAGTACTTTATAAAAAGGGACCATCTTGGTAACTGACGAACTTTTTTATGCTTCAGCTTCTTCTTTCCTTGCTACCTTGTCCTTTATCCATGTCTTCTTTGCAGTAATCATCCTACCATGAACATATCATATTTTTAGACCATTTAGCGTTTAACAAAGTGACACAAACTTTATCAAAACATGCATTCTTTAAAATGAACTATAAACAATATTAATGCATGAAAAGATAAGGCAAAGGAAATCCTGCAAACTGGGTCTGAAATCTGGTAAATCCACTATCCAAACTAAAAACACAAGCCCGATAAAACAGGCTCCCTCTCTCAATCCAGGCCGCATATGGACCAATTCGAAATCCTCTGATGAAATCATGAATCATAAAATGGAACCGCCCATCCGAAACCTAAAATGCACTCTTCACCTCCGAGAAAAACTAGACTCGCCCAAAACCCAAGGAGAAACTCCATCGTCCCAAAAAATAGAGTAAAAGCACACAAAAATGGAAGTCATACAGACAAAGGGTTCCACGGAAAAATAAAACGTCAGTGAAATAAAACACTAAAAATTGTCGTACATGCATCAGAGATCAGAAGGACTAATTTCAATGCATCGATAGGATAGTCTACTAGAAAGCTGCAATGGCAGAAAACAATCAGACTATGGCTTCCACAATCGAATGAAAACTTTGGCGATAGGAAACTTTGAGGACTATGAATCGGTGACCAAAAGCTCAATGCTGTCGTCGTGTAGGCAACACAAAGGACTAGCCCCCAATCGATAGTCAAAACCGTTCTAATAGCGAAAGCAAACGTCACAAAGTAAAAAAGTTGATCAATGTAACCAAGGCATCGACGAAATTAAAAACTATCCATCGACCCATTCTTTATTTGTGCTCAGAAATGACGGTGATATAGAAGGCTAATGCTCTGATTGTGATAAAATAAAATCGTCGATAGTCCAAAAACAGATGAGATAATAGCGCATTGGTGAAAATAAGAACTGTCGATTGGGACATTCCTTGCTTACCCTTCACCATGGAGGATATGTAGAGAACTACGGCCCTGACTAAATCTTCAACAAACCTTTGACAATGATAAAATCAAACCATTTACAAATCAAAAATTAAAGTTCCAAAGTCAAAAGCATTAGCTAGACAAAGGCATTTTTAGATCACTCAACTTTGGAAATGAAAGAGAATAGTTTTCCTCAAATCAAACTTAGAAATTCTTAATTGTAGCAGAGGAACAATAGAGTTTAGCAATCCAAAACAAATCGAGGCAAGATAAAATCAAAAGGAGGGTCCAAAATTTTAAAAAAAAATTGGGAAAATAGTTGCAACTGCAACAGGTTCTCTTCTTGTGTTGAATTTGGAACTCCTCTGTTAGTGCACTAATGGTGTTATTGATGAAATGAATTCCCTGATCACTCATCAAGATCTTTAGAAAACCAAATTGGGTGACAACATTGTTGAATAGAAACCTTGCTGCAGTCGCAACAGTGCAATCTACCACTAGTGCTCCTTCTTCCCACCTTGTCAAGTAATATGTCGTTGTGATGATATATCATGCACTGATTCTTTTTCTTGGTGGGTTGATTGGTCCCATGAAATCCACTTCCCATTTATAAAATGGCTGCATTGTTACATTTGGCATCTCATCCCTTTGTGAGGACTTCCCTATTCTTTGGAAAACATCAGAAGTCCTCGCATATTCTATCGCATCACCGGCACTACTACATTTTGACCAAAAATCTGACGGCCGTCATGTCGGATTTTTGACACTTCCCTGTCGCATGTACGACACTTTGGTTTTTTTTGAAGCGTCGGAAGCTTGTCATCGGTTAAGCGACACTTAAGCAACCGTCGCTTAAGCGACACTTAATTAACCGTCGCTTGAATTTAACTCGTCGGTTATCCGACACTTATTAAGCGACAATGACATAAATTTTTAAAAACTATTAGACCCACAGGCGTCGCTTAAACAATGAAGGGACGGATAACCGTCACAAACGCGACAGCTAGAAGCGTCGGAAAAGCGACGGAGAACAACATAACCGTCGGAAGAGCGACGGATTTTAAGGCTAACCGTCGGAAAACCGACAGCAGGGGAACCGTCGCTTAAGCGACGCTTGTGACTGTTTTTAAAAAAAAAAATATAAATCATGTGCAGTGCAGTAACCTCCGATCAGACCACTGGATTCCAGTATAAAGGGCAGCTCTGTTTCAGTATAAACTTTCCCACAATATCATAGGACTGAGGA
>LPNX010775218.1:359098-380204 GCA_001517045.1 Pseudotsuga menziesii
TCTTGAGCGACACTTAGGAGCATTGCCGTCGCTTAAGCGACACTTATCCCCACCATTTCAAAAAAAATTTTAATCTTTCTGATTTTTGGCACGGTTAAAAGAAAAAATCCATGCGCCGTCGGAAAAAACCGTCGGATTTTTGGATCAAAATGTACTAGTGTACCATTGAGAGTCTACCAACATAGTCCTACATGAAGTACCTTCCTGGAATTTTTGTGACCTCCGTAGTGTCCACCTACAACTCTCACATGTTCTTCTGCCAATACCCTTTCCTTCTCATAAGGTAGGACACATCGATGAAATATATCATCAAGTCCCATATTATAGAGATCTCCAACAATCAACTGAAAATATGAGGCCCGAACAACTAAATGCTTCTTCTGATTTGTGGTGAATCCCTCTGGTTCCATTCCTATCGCTAAAAACTAGAATATTTCTCATAGTATTCATCAACCATTCCAACCTTGAATAGTTGTGCATTGGGTGGTCCTTCCTCAATGTTCGTTGGTTCTTCCCCTATCTCGATTCACGACAAATGGTCAGGTCTTGAATTCAAGAAACTTGGCTTCATCATGATTTTGAAATCAAACTCTTGGAAGAGGAGTATCCAATGACATATCTTCCCCCGCAATAAAAGATTACTCTTGAGTCCAAATAGCATCACTGTGTACTGAAATCATCCCCATTCAGTCACAAAGATTGTTTTATGTCTATCCTCTTTCACAATCTTGTTCCGATGATAGCTGAAAAATCCATCTGTGAATGAATAGATCTCATGAAAACCTACTCCTTCCAACACTTCATAATTAAATGACGTCAAGAACGAATCATGAAGGAGTGCATCAATAAGAATCCTGAGATCGACATAGATCTAAACCTTGCATGTATTATTATATTGCATGACCATAGGACTGATCCACTCTAATTCATCGACTGGTTCTATGATTCTTGCATCCAACATTCTATCAAGTTCATCCTTTACTCTCTCCTTGTATCATGTATTCAAGCGATATGGCCGCTGCTTCACTAGCTTCGCATCTGGATTCAGTGGGATTTTCATTTCACCCAAATCTCCTAAGATCCCTTTAATTTCATAAAACTTCATTGGAAAAAAGTCTTGAAACTCATGCAACATATCAGTGATCTTTGCCATATTTTCTTCATCCCAATAGTCTCCAGTATTTGTGAACTTTGGTTCCTCTTTTGTCCCAATGTTGGCCTTCCGAATATTCAATGGTTGGTTAACTTTTTCTGTCCATATCTTTGATGCCACGACATTATAACTTCCTTTAGAATTTGGAATATTGATGTTCCTTGGGTGATCTCCATCATCAATCCCTCCTGTTACATTGTAACACTCCATCATCGACTTCATCATTGGTGCTTCAAGTGGGTATCGAGGGTATGCGATTGGAACTACTTCCAAAAAAACGTTGTGGATATGTTGGAGCACACTATGAATCACTTGTTAAACATACGCGAAACCGAAGGTGTGACTAAAAAAAATTGACAAATGCTCACATGTCATGATCTCTCCTCTATTCTCGGCTAATATATACAACTATCACAGCATTTCATTCAATGTGTGTGCAAAAGCATGTACCCAATCATTCTTCGGTCGCGACACCCACATGGTATGTCATGAAATAAAATGAGCATTAGAATCATTCCTCCCATATTACTTGTCAAATTGATATTGCTCTGTGTCACCGAAGAGAAATTACATCAAAATTTGACACAATGACCACCCATTGATCTATTTCTTATGATTCTCCCACCAACGTGCTGGAGTGGCCTTGAATGCTTCATCCAATGCCAATAACCTCTGTGGTTCTGAAACCCAGTTTTCAAATTCAACAAGAGATTTAGGTAGATTAGGAAATCATCATATTTTACTAACTTGAAAACCTCCTTCACAACCTGACAGAGTGATTGAGTGATTCTTCAACACTTCTGAATCGATACCTCATGCATCCGATTCTGCCAATTTTCTAGTGCATCGTCAAAATCTGAAGATGCAGAGCTAGAGCTTCTCCAGCCTAGCTGTCTGTCTACAGTGGGATGGACATAGTCTTATAAAATGTTGTATGTACAGTCCCAAACTCCTACAACTTCTTCCTTAACTGGTTCAACTAACCTTATTCCTTTGCTTGGATCCATTGTAATGTCCTCATTCAAATAATTGCATAGCAGGACAATTCCATCAATCCTACTAGTTCCCTAGGTTGGATGGATACATTTGGAATTTTAATAAGGGATACAATAAATGATGTTCAGACATTAGAATGGAATAAATATTTAATAATGGATCTAATTAAATAAATACAATATAAAATTGAAGGGACAATGGAGCATGGAGACACATGGAGATTATGGGGCCCACACAAGCTAGAATTTCTATGCCACAAGGAATCCTCCTCTTGCGATTTCGAATCCATGGGAATCCTAATGTTATTGGATGAGTTAGAAGGCTAATACAATTTTCCATATTTATCATATGTCTAATTTTTAAGTAAATGTAACTTACATGGGAGAGGAAGATTCAAATGGGAGCTTCTTTGACACTTTGGATAGATTCCCTAACATCTATGACATCTATGAAACCAATGTTGAATATTCTATGAAATTTATGTCATATTGCAGACCTAAAGGATGAAATATGACCATTATGACAATTCATTCCTAAATATATCATCCAACAAGGTTCTCATGTGAGTTGGGGAAGTTCAATGGGTCCCTACTCAAATTGGGGGAAGATGGAAGGCTAGGGAAGGGAGGACACATGGAAAATCTTGAGCACACACCCAAATTCGAATTGGATTGAGTTTGTAGATGGATTGGTAACCTTAAAAGGATAATTATGTTTATAAAATATAGGAATCATCCAATAGAATGGATTTTTATCATTTGATAAATTTTCATTTGTGAAGAGAGAGAGAGCTAGCGGATGACTAGTTTCTTTCCTTAGCCAATTTAGAGGGTGAAAGATTCCCATCCAAGTTGGTATTTGGAGAGGCCATTCAGGTATTTAATGGAAATTTAATGGATTTTGTATTTTCAAGTGTAAGCTATATTTAATCTCTTGATTTTTTCTATTCCATCTCATTCTCTCAAACATTTCTAGTCTTTATTGCATATTCTTGCTCATGGGGCGATTGCGCTTTGGGTGAGCTATTGTAATATTTGAAGTATCTTATAATGGTCCATTTATTATTGTAATTATATTAATATACTTCTTTATTCATTTTCATAGATTATCAGGTCTAAATACCAAATGGTTATATGTAAAAGTGATTATTAATGAGCAAGCAATGACCATTTCCCCACTATATTGATGTATGCCATTGCAATGTTGATGATTTCAAATGAAATAATTTTTATATAATATATTGATGTTTAATTGATGTCCATTTATTATTATTACAAGTTTCATATCCAAAAATTAATCATTTTAAGTCATCCTACTCAGTTTATTTTCATTTGTAGAAGATTTGGTGCCATTTCCCCAAGGGTCGAACTAGTGATTTTGTAGCTATTTGGGAGAGGGTTATAAGAGAATTTATAAAATGCATAATGATTAAAATGAGACATTAATAATTTCACTTAATCATCCTCTACCTTTTTTCATAAATTCTAGTGGGTTTGGGAGAATTTGGAAATCCATTTTCAACATTTACCCTAGGGGAATTGGAACCCCAATATGCTAGTGAAAACTCCTACCTTGGACAGAATATTAAAAAAAATTTCAGAAGTAATCCTTGAAATCAATATTCAAGTATTAATACCATTCATATTCCTTCTCAAAATATTTGGGATCATTTGGATCAATTTGGAGACGTAGACATCAAAACTAGTCAAAGGTCGAAATAGGGAAAAAAGTGAAAAATTGGTCATTTTAATAAAATTTCTTAAGAAGGGACATTACAGTGGTATCATAGCATGTTCCTTGCACCTGTGCATTAGGAACATCCATTGAATAAAAAATTTCAGAGATGTCTTGGTTTCATAATATACCCACCAATCCCACTTTCCTTCCTTCCCCACCAAGGGAAGAAGAAATTGTAGCCAAAGATATCGAAGCATGCTACCCATGGTATAAAAATTTGAGATGGGATATTCATGAAATATATTCTTTCCAATAGTATCTTCTCAAGCATGGATTTTTTTACAAGAGGGAAAATGTGAACTCATTAAGTAATTGATAGGTATAACTCCCGATTCAATTAATTCCTTTGCTAATGCATATACTTATACAAATCATATGACGGTTGTGTTTCACCTTCCGCACAGCCTTTTAGGATTCCTACTATTCATATTTATTTATTTATTTACAATATATAATCCCTATGGATTATATTTTAACAATCCCCCTCTTAATCCGAAGGGGTGTTCGTAAGTCCGGGCATGTTTCTGAATCTTTCAAACTTTTCCCGTCCAAGTGCTTTAGTGAAGATGTCTGCAATTTGATCATTTGTGGAACAATGTCGAAGATGGAATATCTTTGCCTCTACATGATGTCGAATCAAATGATACTTTGTGTTGATGTGTTTGGTTCGATCATGGAATCTAGGATTCTTAGCCAGCTTGATTCCAGAAGTATTGTCGACCAATAATGGAGTGGAATTTTCTTGTTTTTCTTGCAAATCTTCAAGTATCTCCCTGAGCCATACTATTTCTTTCGTTGCTTCAACTACAGCCACATATTCTTCTTCTATTGTTGAATCTGCTAGAACTGACTGTTTGTGTGATATCCATGAGACAGCTGCTGATCCAAGACTCATAGTGTATCCAGAAGTTGATACTCCTGTCTCCTTATCGCCATCAAAATCTGAGTATGAGTACCCAATAAGTTTGAAGTCATCCACTTTAGAGTACTTGAGTCCAATGTCTTGAGTCCCCTTCAAGTACCTTAGAACCCTCTTTATAGCTGACCAGTGTCCTTCACAAGGTTTATGCATGAACCTTGAAAGTATGCCAACAACATAAGAAATATATGGTCTAGTTGTTGTAAGGTAGATAAGACTTCCTACAAGTTGACGATACTTGGTCGCATCTTCAAATTCTTTTCCTTCGCTTGATGTCAGCTTCATTTTCTGTTCCATTGGAGTAGATATAGGGTTGCATTCTGTCATGCAAAATTTGTTTAGTAGTTCTCCAACATATTTTTTCTGAGATAGGAATATGTACTTAGGATGTTGAGTGACTTCAATTCCTAAGTAATAGTGGAGATGTCCCATATCTATCATTTCAAAGATCTTTTTCAAATCTTTCTTTATGGATGCTATATAGCTCTCATTGTTCCCTGTCATCAAAAGATCATCTACGTACACCACAAGATACACAACAGATCTTCCAACTTTATTTATAAATAGTGTTGCATCATCAAGTTCAAAATGTTTGAAATTTAACTTCAAAATATGCTTGGTTAACTTTTCATACCATGCATGAGGCGCTTGTTTTAGGCCATACAAGGATTTAACAAGCTTGCATACCTTTTGTTCTTTTTATTTCACAACAAATCCTTCTGGATGAGACATGAAGACATTCTCTTTCAAGTCTCCATTCAAGAAAGCAGTCTTCACATCCATCTGATGAACTTTCCACCCTTTCTGAGCAGCTAAAGAGAGTAAGGTATGGATAGTAGCCCATTTTACTATAGGAGAGAACATTTCTTCATAGTCAATTCCTTCCTTCTGTGCATAGCCTTTTGCTACAAGCCTCGCTTTGTGCTTGTCAAGTGAGCCATCTGATCTATATTTGTTCTTGTATACCGACTTGCGGCCAATTGGTTTGGTTCCAACTGGAGGGTCAACCAGCTTCCAAGTTCCATTCTTCATGAGTGCATCATACTCATTCTGCATAGCTTCTTTTCATTCAACTCGAGTAGAAGCTTCTTCAAAGGAAGCGGGTTCAAAGTTAGCAGATAAATTAAATTCACAATCAAATGATACATCCATGTCATCACCTGAATTATCTACTCCTCCTCCATCTTCTTGTATTTTCGAACTTCTCGTTCCCGTCTTTCCAACTTCATCTAGATGGACACTTTCAAGTGTCTTTGTGGCCCATTTAGGAATCTTTCATGATGGTCCTGGTTGATCAACTAGTGGTGCTTCATCATTGATTGAGAGTCTTTCAATTCTCTTAATCACATCATCCAGTTGAACCTCTTGTTCAGGTGAAGTAGCAGGAACTTCTTCATGTGGGGGAGTTGGTGCTTCATATGGAAATTCCAAAGGTTGATCCAGAATAGGAATCCCCCCTTCAAGGTTTGGAATTTCATATTCATTTTCAGAATATGTCTTTGGATGAGGATAAATTTCCAAATGATCAATTTGTCTCTCATTGGACTGGTCATTTTTATTAGTTTCAAGAAAAATGACATCTCTAGAAATAACAAACTTCTTGTTTACCTCATCATACAGACGGTATGCCTTGGAGTATTCTTCGTACCCTAGGAAAATGCATTTTCTCCTTCGAGCACCAAGCTTGTTTCTTTGCTCCTTTGGAATCAAGGCATAACAGGTGGAACCAAAAACTCTTAGATGCCTGATTGAAGGGAGATGGCCAAACCACATTTCATGTGGAGTCTTGTTATCAAGAGCATTTGAGGGACTTCTATTTCTCAAATAGGCTGCACATTTTACTGCATCACCCCAAAACATTAGTTTTACATTCTTGAAAAACATCATTGAGTGAACCATATTCATTATGGTTCTATTCATTCTTTCTACTACACCATTTTGTTGAGGATTGTAGGGAACTGTAGTCTGATGTGCAATTCCATGTTGGAAAAGATAATCTTCAAAATCATTTGAAGTGTTTTCTTTCCCATTATCATTACGAAGTGTACCAATTTTTGATTGTGCTTGTTTTTCTATCAATGGATGAAAGTCTTTGAATGTTTGAAATGCTTCTGATTTTGTCTTTAAATAGTGAATCCGGCACATTCTTGAGTAGTCATCAACAAATGTCATAAAATACTTATTCGCATTTGCTGAAGGTGTTGGCATAGGGCCACATAAATCAGAATGCACTAATTATAATTTCCTACTTGCTCTGAAATTAGGCTCATGGAATGGCAGCTTACTATGTTTCCCTAATATACATGCATCACATTTGTTCTTCTCTTTGGGAATGGTGGGAAAACCAAATACACCATTATTTCTCAAGAAACGAAGACTGTTATAATTTAGATGACCAAATCTTGCATGCCACAATGAACTAGATGACAAATTACCTTCTCCATGCTGAGAGAGGTAGGCATAGTTATGAACTCTTGCAGATGAACCCTTTAGCTTCAGCAGCTTCCCATCTTCGTATCCTGTCATAATGACTTGGTTGTCAAGGGACTTTCTTATTTCTACGATTCCATCAAACATGTGGATGGAATGGCCTCGCTATCGAATCTCCACCAAGGACAGTAGGATTCTCTGCAACTCTGGAAGATAGAGAACATTCTTCAACAAGAAATCAGGGAATCCAGGCATCTTCAGTCGAATGGTGCCCATTCCATTTGGTTTAAGACTTGACTTATCTACAAAGTAAAATATGCCATCTATTGTTTCATTAAGTTCTTCAAAACAGTCTTCTTCAAATGTCATGTGTGATGTTGCACCAGTATTAAGTAGCCAACAATCTTTGTAAGATGAAAGTGAAGTCATTTCATTAATTCCAAGATTACAATGTGCAACAATACAATGACTAGAATCAGAAGATTTACTAGCATCTTGATTATTATCATCTTTCTTCTAGTTATGCTTGTATTTGATGGAGTCCCATGAAGCCCAACACTGATCTGATGTGTGCCCAGTCTTTCCACAACGCTTGCATTGCAAATCTGATCTTTTGATGAAGTTGTTTCTGCCCCCTATGCCTTTGAATTTTCTTCTTCCTCTAAATCTCTCTTTGCCAGAGAGAGTGACACCAACTGCAGATGCTATAGATTGCATCTTTTACAACAGTTAGCATAATTTACAATAATGAACTTAATATGACAAATAGAAATAGAAAAATAACCTTCCAGGTCTACAGTCTCTGCCAAGGTGAATACAATGCAAGTTTATAGCATACACATGCTTCTTTAATACACAAAATATATCAGTCACCAGCTTCAAATACACGACAGCATTCTTTTTATACAATATATATGTTGGGGCTCCGACCCTAAGGGTCCTTAGTTTTGGTAACTCCGCGGTTTTTGTGGAAGTGTAAGCGGAGTTACAACCTAAAATAGTCTTAGGGGTGTCGCGGGTGGGTCGAGACCCCTCTTTTTGTAATTAACCCTTGGATTAAATCCAGGGTTAGGGTTTTGGGCACCCATCGCTTAAGTCCATGGTTTTGTAACAGTGCGCTATATAAATAGGCACTTATGTAAAGAAGTAGGGTTAGGTTTTTAATGATTATCTTATGAAGCTAATGTAATGCGAAGATAAGAGATTGTATAAGGGTTTTTGTAAGAAGGTTAAGTCCTAGCTGTGTGCGTGGACGACCTCTGCAGCTATGCGCGTAGAGGGGTTTTGGTGAAAAGGAAGATTTGCAGCTGTGTGCACAGAGGCCTGCTGCTGTGTGCGCGGCTTTGAGGAATGAAAGGATCTGCATCTAAGTGCGCAGATCAGAACTGTCGTTTTAGTTTTAAAGAGTTGAATAAAACGTAGTTCTGTGGACGTAACCCCTACATTGGGGGTGAACCACGTTACATCTGGTGTTGTGGTTCATTTGTGTTGATTTGTTATTATATTTTATGCACTGCTAAGTAAATAACTGATAAAGTAAGATAGATGTTAATAACTAGCTTCGCTGTGAATTCCTAGATAACGGCTGTGCAAGTAACTGTTTGTTTATCTAATCGTGAAGCTACATATTTGATAATACATGCATTGTGTTAAGTGATTATTAATAGTTAAAGACTAAAGGTACAGTAGGATTCTCTCTTCTGCTTGTAGAAACCTGATTCTGCGGCACCCCATAGTTGTTTTGGGTGAGACTGTAACCTGTTCATAGGCTGTTGCCGAAAGGGCCAACACTGTGGGTCTTTTGTTGGTGTGAAGTTAAAGGTAAAACCAAGGTCTGCCCAATTTAGCCCAACAAATTGGTTCTGTTGACGGTTGAACTCAGTATCTGTTGAAGAGATATCTACGTCGTACCTCGAGGGCTATGTTTTGGCGACCCTCCGTAAGAGAAATTGGTGATTGGATCGAAGCGATCTATTTGAAGTTTGCAGAACAAGAAAATAAAGATCCCTGTCATAGCATGGAACAATTTTTGCATAGGTACGTCTTTTCTAAGGTTCATGAAATTTTCTTTGGTACTATACACATAGAGTTGCACCAGTGGTTATCCAGGTTAATAGAAAGGAGGATGAACTTCCAAGAAAACTAGTTTCCTCCCTGGACCCCCGCAAGAATCACTATCCTGAAAAGAGTGAACAACACAATCTCACGAGCTGTGGATTTCTGGACTACGCGAACTCTCGAAGCATTTGTGACGGAGTTTGCCATCGACACAAGTACCTCCTTTAGTGAAGTTGAACGACAATTTTTCAAAGGACCAAGGGGTAAGTACTTGAACCTATTTAGTTTGAATATTAAAATACTATTGGATGAAAAAAGAATCTTGCTTATAGAATAAGATTGTTAGATCTAGTATTGCTAACCTATGATTGGAAGTGACTGTGACTTCGACGAGAAAAGTGGTTTGCTGCGAAGCGGAAAAAGATATAAGAGAGATATCGGCCCCTCTACTGAGTATACCCCTGTAAGATCTGAAGCCTCTGAATCCATTGAACCCCGCTCTGTTAGAAACCCTTCGATAAACCCGTAGCAGAGACCTATTATTCCCGAGAACCTTTCGCAGTCTGAAAGTAACCCTAGCCTGAGTATCCCTATTGCAGGTCAGTCTTCCCCAGCTAGTTCAAACCCTTCCTCCCCCCCTAGATTCCAGATGTCCCATGTTCATGATGACATCAAACTACCAGTTTTTAAAGGAACTGGGTTAGAAGATCCATAACAGTTCTGGTTTCTGTGCGAAGTTGTGTGGACTGCGAAGAACATTACGGACGTAGATGTTCGACGAGCGCAGCTGAACACTTCTTTCAGAGACTGAGCTTTAACTTGGTTTATGAAGTTTGCTAGCATGCAGAATCCTGTCTTGGCTGACATCAAAGCAGCACTGATCCGAGAATTTAAGAAACCTAAATCAGAGTCGCAGTGCATCACTGAGTTAAAAGAGATTTAACAGCGGCGAGGTGAACTTGTGTGGGACTTTGATCAGAGATTTAAAGTTCTGCTTGACCAAGTTAGCTTCAGGATTGGACCAGTACAAAATAAGGAGTGGTTTATTGTAGCATTATTACCTCACATCAGAGCTCCACTCATGCAACAGAAGGTTGTTGATCAGCAAGAGGCCTTAGAGATTGCCATAAAGCTTGAAACTACACCTATCGAAGATAATTCTGGCATAGTTCAAATTCAAGCACAGCTTGCAGAGATGGCTTTAGAGATTCGTGACATGAAAAAAGGGAAATCCACCCGCGAAGAGGTATGGTGTATACATTGTCGAACAGAAGGCCATGACAAGGACCAGTGTCCTGTGCTGAGAAACTATCTGAATACTGGCGCACCAAACCCGCTGAATCCTAGTGTTCTATACTGTGAGATCTATTGAACTACTGGCCAGCACCAACCAGAAGACTACTATCTGTTACAGAGGTATGTTCAAGTCCTGAAGAATCCTTACTGTAAATTCTGTAAGTCAGTAAGCCACAATGAAGATGAATGTTGTAGCTTCGACCTCATGAGGGAGCGGACCTACGACACTTATAGGATCTACCCGGATGCACAAGGCAATGTTGGGTATGGTTACTGAGGTGGTCGAGGAATTTTTAGAGGCCGTGGTAGTGGTATTATTGGAGGAGGTCGAGGTCAAGTGATTTTCTATATCTGCAATCGGGCAGGACATCTAGCTCGAGACTGTCAAAACCCAACCATGACATGCCGATACTGCAGAGCAGTCGATCATGTCATTGAGTAGTGCCCACAGTTGCTAGCTAAGATTCCAGAAAGGAACAGCAAACCTAGTCCGAGTGTCCAGTTGATTGCTGTTGAGCCACGACCAATCCCAGCTGTTAATGTTGTTACAAGAAGTGGAGCTATGACAGATGCGCAGTGCCAGGTGAAACAACTTGCCGAAGCTTGGGTTCGCAAGGCCATAGAGAAAACTCCAGCATTTGATGTTTGACGAGAAAAACAAACTTTTTTGGAAGCCAGACAAGACTTTGCTGATCCAGATTTCCCTGCAGCAAACAACCAGCATCAGCAGCTGAAATCCCAGGAAGACTCACAAGGCCAAGTAAGTACTCTGTCATCGTTTTTACAGAGTTGCATCAAATTTTTAAGAAATCATAATGCCTTAAATGAATTACAAAAATTTATTCAGTATTACGAACCTCAGCAAAGACTTGGTAAGGAAAAAGCTGTCAGTAGAATTAGAAGGACTGGAAGAGAGATGAGACTACATGCTCAGATAGGAGAATATGACATGAAGGATATTATCTTAGATCTGGGTTCAGAAGTCAATATCTTAACTAAACAGACATGGGAACAAATGGGAAAGCCCACCCTTGACTGGTCCCCTATCCAATTGAGATTAGCCAATCAGCAGAGGATTCTGCCTTTAGGAAGATTTCCTAGAGTACCAGTGGATATAGATGGAGTCAGCACTGTAGCAGATTTTGAAGTTATTGAGATCATTGATGACACTAACCCCTATCCAGCTTTGTTAGGAATTGAGTGGGAAATAGATAGTGATGCGGTTATCAATCTTAAAAAGAGACAAATGAATTTTGAAGGGAAGGGATTAAGAGCTATACTACCACTGGATCCTTCTCAAGGAGAAAGATATACAGAACCAATCAGAGAGGAAGATCAGTATATTATGGACCAAATCTATAATATCACAGCTAAAGAAGAATATTATGTTGAGCCTAATGCTGAAGGTGTAATGGATTGGCAATGTGATAGCTCCTGCATGTCAAACTCATATGATGGTCTAGAGAATTGGCAGAATCGACTATACAAGCTACATGGCCATCGGTGCGCATGAATTACCAAATATATTAGATGCCTTAGTGGACAGGCCAGAGATTTTCCTACATATGATGGGTTGACAGACCCAGGAAAATTTATTTCCCAGTTCTCAGAACAAGTGCCAGAATCACAGAGAATGCAAACTCTGGAAGCAGCATTAAGAGATACAGCAGCGAGATGGTGGAATAGCCACAAGAAGTATATTCATAGTTGGGAAGCTTGCCAGAAATTTCTATGCCTCAGATTCATAGATCAATCTCAAGAGGTGCGAAGCAAGTTCAATGGGAAGAATATTCATCAGGAACATTTGAAGCAATGTTATGCAGCATGGGAACATGTACCTCACGAGGAATGGGTGCATAAGTTTGTGCACACTTTGGAACCTATAACAAAAAAATGGTATACGGAGGTCAAGCTTCGACACGGTACTATAAGTTGGGATGATCTTGTTGATAGTTTTATGCTTACATTTTCTATTAACGAAGTTTTCCCTACTTTAGATGCAGATGTCAGACTGATCCATAACAAGGCAGTTGATGATCAAGAAAGAACTGAGTACCAAACTAAGGAGCAGAACCAAGAAGTTAGTGTACCAAACCTAGCATTTCTATCGCAGATCTTACCAGGACAGACCACGAAGCAATGTTGTGCCAAGACTGCCCATTGTGACGAAGCTAAGACAGTGATTTTGTCGGAGCACACAAACACGACAAAGCTCAAAATCTGTCCATTGGAAAACAGCCGAATTGGCGGCATGGGCACTTTAATTACCTTAATTGTCTATACTAATGAGATCATGGAAAATCTAGTACCGGTCGGACAAGATTTTTATCGGATTTGGTGCCTTAAATGCATCATCCTAACAGATTTGATTGATAAAGTGTATAAGAAGATCCCTAAGTCTGCAAAAATCGCATTCTGCATTTCCTTGACACTTATGAGTGAACCCATGACAGACGAGCGAGAGCTTCAGGATCTAGTACGAGAGTTTGAACAGAGGGGTCTCTAGAGTCGTTCTGACCCCCCATATACCTCTGTGCCCCATGAAGAAGCTCACCCAGCCCCGACGCGACCGATGCAGACACGGTCCGCCAGGAAAAAGTTTAAACCTGAAGTTCGTTCTAAGCGGAATGAATACTGACACAGGCAATCAGGGAAAACATCAAGGACTCACCAGATGGACCCGCCTAGTTCAGCACAGGTACCGACTGAAGGAGATGAGAACATTGAACCACTGCGGCCACCGTATCTCCAGCCCATTCGGCCAGGTGTCTAGCCACCTCGGCAGACAAAGCAGTTTACATTAAGCACGCCCTCACTGCCACCAGGTGTACAGCTGGTTGGAACCATGACAGGAAAGATAGACCGGCTTAAGAATGCTAACCATGACACAAATGATCATAGCAAGTTTCCACAGTTCACACCTACTCAATACTTGCATCACATCAAATACCTAGACAGTGGCGCGACACTATTGGAAGTGCAACAGTGGGCTGCCGGCTTGGCCACAGCTGGCCTGCTAAAAATGCTTGATGTTCCTCATTTTGGGTGCAGCACACAAGTGACTGTCATGGTTAAGTAGCTGTTAGCATTAGTACATGATGACCACTTGTGGATAGGAGACAAGAAAATTCCTATCAATGCCGAGCTTATTCATAAGATCACAAGCTTACCGATAGTAGGGCCTGATCCGAGCACTGAATTTTCGTCAAAACATGAGGATACAAAGATCACGCAGAGCATGAAGGACCGTTTTGGCCTAACCAAGGGGAAAAGAGGGTATCACACTTCCACGATTGAGGAAAAGAACATCCACTTCATAGCTGAGCTCTTAGCATGCAAACTCTTGCGAAAGTGCAGGCCCAGTGAAGTGCCTACCCCGGTTATCAGAATCGCTATAAACTGCGCTGAGGGTTACACTTACAACTGGTCTGCATATCTTGCGATGGAATTCCTGGAAGATTCCCGTGATGCACAGGAAAAAGGTAGACCTTTTCATTATTCCTAGCTATTAATACTTATTGCACTAATTGGGTGGAAAGAACCCACTGAGGCTCAGTTCGTGGAGGCACCCCCAGGCATGCCGGGTGCAGTAAGATACGCATCCCTCTGGATGTCGCCAGACAAAACATCTCAGTAGATGATGAACACTATGTTCACCTTTTATGGCATGAGTATACACTACGAGATCTTGCGAATACCACGACTTACCAATGAGCTGTTCTCTCAATATGAAGGTGCCGCGAACTTCAGTGCCGACATGCATCATGTTTTTATTTAAGCTCGTGCAGATCCAACACATCAGTGGTTTAAGTTACCATATGTAGTAACCAAAGCAGACATCTTGGGCATAGTTCAACAGTGGCTGGCTGACTGGTTGAAAGATGCAGGAAAAAAACCCACCATTCCAGTTCCCCCTGTTACCCAGACAGGCGCAAGTACCAGTCAGGCGCAGTAGCAAATCCCACTAGAAGACAGCGAAGACCTAAGTGACTCGCAGTAAGAGGGAAACGACCAAGGTGGAGATGGTGACCATGAAGAAGAGGATGAAGAGTCGGCCAAAACTCTATCAAATCTTAATTGATCAACTAAGTGCAAATCGCCAGAGGTAGAGGAGGTAAACAAGCCTTAGTCCTACAAGAAGACAAAAGCGTCGAAGGACAAAAACCTAGATGAAGGAGTCACTGTGTCACTGGAAGAGATTGAGAAAGCTCTTGACAAATCTACAGAAACACTAACTCAAAAGTGGTCACAGTTCATGGATGTGCATCTTGCTGCGCTCACGGGCATAGCAAACAGGGTGTCGAAGCTGAAATAGCTAGCAACAAAATCAGCGACTAATACATCAACAAGTAGTACCCCAATATCTGCACAGCAGGATATGAGGCAATGGCCAACCAGAGATAACAGGGGCCAAGTGTCAAGCGCAGCTCTAATACTGACTAATGCAAATTCCCGACCACAGATGAGTATGACAGTTGGAATCGATTATACCAAGCTATCTATGACAGAATTACACCTCTGCCAGTTAGCCATCACGAAGGAGATCCACGCACAAGATCACTACTCTCAAATAAAGTTGGAAGACACCATGAAGCAAAGCCAGAATCTCGCAGCAAGACTGGAAGAAGTGGCACAAAAGAAGAAAGAGGCTGAACATAAAAGAGCTACACTGGCGCGAGCGCTAGATGAGGCATGTCGGAGTCTTCCTGACTTCGACATCCAAGATGAAGAGGAACCAGAGCAAAGAATTGCCAAGCTGAGAGACTATGCCCAACAGTCTTGAAGTGAAATTGAAAAGTTAAAAATAGAACACCAGAATCAGATCGCGGAGCTTCAACTTTGCATCCCTCCAGAAACTCCACTTGAGGTCCAAGAGCAGCGCCACAGGGACATCCAAGCCTCAGCAGCAAAAATATCAGATATTGTGGGTAGCACAGCAAAGCTGCTGGAAGACAGTATCAAAGCATGGGCGAACCTATAGGACCATCTAGATATAGGTAAGGTACAAGAAACCACCAATCTGTGACAGGAAGAATTAGATGCAGTTAAAGCAGAAATTAAGACGCTACCTCCTATGAAAAAAATGGCTAAGGTGAAGCAGAGCAAGGAGCTCCAGCAGGAAATCGACTCCTGTAGGACGAAGGTAACACTACTGGAAAATTCGCTGCAGCCACTTGTCGATGAAGCATTGGAATTGAGCAATGCTGCGGAGAGTCAGCTCAAAATTTTGAAGACCTATGATACTTTTACGCAGGAAAAGGCTAATGAAGTATCATCCTCAATCTTACAAGAATTTATAGAAAAAGAGAAATTAGCCAATGACATTATACACAACCTCAATAGTCATTTCCATATCCTTACAAAGAAGATTCTCCCACCAGAAGAGTCGCAGAGTGCCCCAAGACGGGCCACAAGTGAGTCTTAGGGGCCTGTTGGGGCTCCGACCCTAAGGGTCCTTAGTTTTGGTAACTCCGCGGTTTTTGTGGAAGTGTAAGTAGAGTTACAACCTAAAATAGTCTTAGGGGTGTCGCGGGTGGGTCGAGACCCCTCTTTTTGTAATTAACCCTTGCGTTAAATCCAGGGTTAGGGTTTTGGGCGCCCATGGCTTAAGTCCATGGTTTTGTAACAGTGCGTTATATAAATAGGAACTTATGTAAAGAAGTAGGGTTAGGTTTTTAATGATTATCTTATGAAGCTAATGTAATGCGAAGATAAGATATTGTATAAGGGTTTTTGTAAGAAGGTTAAGTCCTAGCTATGTGCATGGACGACCTCTGCAGCTATGTGCGCAGAGGGGTTTTGGTGAAAAGGAAGATCTGCAGCTGTGTGCATAGAGGCCTGCTGCTGTGTGCACGTCTTTGAGGACTGAAAGGATCTATAGCTGAGTGCGCAGATCAAAACTGTCGTTTTAGTTGTAAAGAGTTGAATAAAACGTAGTTCTGTGGATGTAACCCCTACACTGGGGGTGAACCACGTTACATCTGGTGTTTTGGTTCATTTGTGTTGATTTGTTATTATATTTTATGCACTGCTAAGTAAATAACTGATAAAGTAAGATTGTTGTTAGTAACTAGCTTCGCTGTGAATTCCCAGATAAGGGCTGTGCAAGTAACTGTTTGTTTATCTAATCACGAAGCTACATATTTGATAATACATGCATTGTGTTAAGTGATTATTAATAGTTAAATACTAAAGGTACAATAAGATTATCTCTTCTACTTGCAGAAACCTGATTCTGCGGCACCCCATAGTTGTTTCGGGTGAGACTGTAGCCTGTTCGCAGGCTGCTACCGAAAGGGCCAACACTGTGGGTCTTTTGTTGGTGCGAAGTTAAAGGTAAAACCCGGGTCTTCCCAGTTTATCCCAACAATATACTCTACAGAATATGTTATGCGCGGAGGCACCAAAAGCTAATATATTAGTGCAAATGATATAAGAGCACAAATTATAGTCTGTGCAAAAACAGGCACCAAACTATATACTTCTGCAAACTCAAGTGATTAGCAGTAGCTAGATGACTTCAACCTACATGTGAATGAAGACATGTATGTCTTCATCCTTCTATCCTCATTCCTTCTATCCGCCTTCACTCCTTAACAAAGAAGTCACGTCTCTTCAGAAAATCGTAGCCACAAATGGCTAGACTCAACAAAGAATTGGATGCAAACTCACAGCTCCAATACACAGCATAACGCAGCATATATATCATAGTTCCACAACATATAAAAATATACAGTGGCCATGGCTTATTAAAATCATGGGCTCATACATCAGCCGTATCATACACAACTCATAGTTCCAATATATCATAGATAGCACTCAAATTCATGAGCCTTTACATCTATATCTTTTCATCTCTTAGGAGTGAAATCAAAGTTTCAATACATTCACAAACTTTCCCATTAAACTTCCATGCAAATAGCTAGGTTAGAGATTAGGGTTTTTGTATAGCAAAAACGCATTATCTATCTCCATGTGAGGCTTCACGCAGTCAGCTCAACGTAGCAAGGCTTCACATAGTCAGCTCAACGCAGTCTTCAATCACTGTGCTTCTCCACTCAATGCACAACTTCACTCCTCAACCGAATCTGAGAGATGACAAGTCGCAGCTGCATAATCTCAGTATTCAGCAATTTATCAGCAATTTTCTTGCAGGTCGTAGCAACTTCACAATCAAAAGTAGGTCACAGCAACCTTAAATATGCCTTCAATCTCCAACGCACCAGTACCAACAATGTAATCAACAGCTAGTAGTTGTATTCAGAAAACTCGTAGGCTCTTGAAGAGAGCAGTCTCCACGCAGATACTCATCATATCTTTACCTCCACGTTCTTGCAGAGAACAGTCTTCACGCAGGCAGCCCCCATGACTCCTCCAATGCTGGTATTCACGCTGGTCTTCTCGCAGGCAGCACGTAGAGGGCGTTCACTCTAGTAGCAAGCATATACTCAACGCAGATATAAACTCACAATCCCAACAGCCACACCATTCATAAATATAAAAATATTTACAGACTTCTCAAATTAAACTCCACGCGTAAAGCTAGGGAAAAAATATTAGGTTTTATATATTCCCAACAAACTCTTGCAACACTAAACATAAAACTTTTTACCTCCACCCAGCTAACTGAGGGCGTGAGTCTTCAGTGATCTTTCATTTCAATCGATTCGTAGCTCGCAGAAATCACAGTCATATTTACTGTTGCAATAGTACCCAACACAGGTTTCTCTAACACTCATTCCAATCTCTACTCAAGCTTCAATGTTGATGCTCCAAATGATACCAGCTCCACGCACACTCGCACATAGGAGACCATGGATACCATGTAGCAGAGATCAATAAACAATGATTAGTGTACACAATCGTGGAATGAGGAGATCGCACTAGGGTAGTGGTGCGGCTAGCATGTAGAGGTGAATGTAGGTATGAATTTAGAGTTTGTTGGTACCAGCGCTATCACCAACACATAGACACGCAAAGATGGAATACCAACAACCAGAGGTGAACAGAGGAATTTGGCCAGCATGTAGGTTTGAGAGATGCTAGCAGGTCTGGATATGTAACGCACACAATGAATGCACTGGCAGGAGAAATGCATGCAAATGGCATACTGACGGAGCAGGCAGTCTGGAAATGGACTGGCAAGCAGAATGCCAGGACTGAAATGTAGCCAGGAGTTATGGCAGGAAGCCAAGCTCTGATACCACTGATAGGTATAACTCCCGATTCAATTTATTCCTTTGCTAATGCATATACTTATACAAATCATATGACAGTTGTGTTTCACCTTCCGCCTAGCCTTTTCGGCTTCCTACTATTTAGATTTATTTATTTATTTACAATATATAATCCCTACGAATTATATTCTAACAGTAATAATCAACAATGCACAAGTATGGAAGAGACTAAGGAGCTACAAATTTCTATTGGTGGTGAAGCAGAAAAAGAATTAAATTATGAATATCGAAAGTCACTCCCAAGTGACTTTGAAAAAGATGAGGAAAAATCACATGAAAATGAAAAAGAGTCCCTTGAAACTATAGAATATCATTCCAAGACACATTCTACTATGGACATGGACCAAAGGGAATCTACTGAAGGATGCTTCAACTATGAAGGAGTACCTACTAATGGGTGCTCACAAATCTATGTTGGTGACATAGAAATGAGATTGGAAAATTTTTCTGCAATAAAAAGTTCTCATAAGCATGAAGATGAATACCTTGTGACAGATAATGAAGAACCAAGATCAACTTGCCCTTCACCACTTGAGCTTCAAGAAGTTGATCAAACCAAGAATAAAGAAGAAGAGGAGGTTCACTCCCACGAACCATCCTTCATTCAAGGTTCTGTGAATATGAGTGAAATGGATACCCAAGAGGCCCTTATAATTCTCCAAGACACTCAACCATCGATATCAAATTCTTGTTGGAAAGTTTCTTCATTGGAGGAGCCATCATTCCTTGAAGACATGGAGAAGATTCAAAGAGCAATGTGCAACATCAAAGGTAATTTCATGTCTTTGATTTTTGATAGAAAAAATTTCAGTGAGCTTAGTGAATGGTTACATGAATCCTACTTGAATAATAATGAATATATTCATAAGCTCAAAATTCAAATGAGAAATTTCTTGAGAGGTTGCAAGAAACTTGTTCTTCCTCCTATGTTTCAAATTGACATATGGTAGATTGCTTGGAGGATTCTCATGACATGATGGATCATGAGAAACATGAAAAATTGCAGGTTCTTTATGTGTTTGAATATTATATTAATGAGATGCAATCACTAGTAGTGGTGGAATAGGAACTTGAGTTGCCTCTTGAAAATGGTTACACACTTGTTGAAGAAGTGCATGATTCCACCACCTTGGAACCAACCCATGAGGACAGTTTTTCATTTTTAAGGGACTGCATAATGCTATCCCTATGGGTCCTTCACATGATGAAAATTTTGCACTTTGTAATCCTTTGGGTGATTTGGTTCTTTCTCCTACATCCTATAGTTCCAAATTTTGTAGAATTCATCCTAATGAAGTATGGGTGAAAGCTTAATTTTTAATGGTTCCACATGATGATTATGAAACTTTTATATGTCATTTTTATGATGACATTGTATAAATTCTAAATCCTTGATGGCATAAGGAATTTCATAAATAAGCTAAGGATCTAGGCACATAATTAACCTCACAGAGAATTGCAGAGAATTAGCATGAGAGAAGAAGAAGAATTAATGAACACACATTAATGAATGATAAACAAATGATAATTGATATTATTACATAGTTAATACATCCTTATAAAGGAAAATAGTTTCTAGAAGACAACTCAAGCTAGCTCATAAAGCAAGGTTACTAATTATGAAAAACCCCATATTTGGCTAAAGCATTTTCCTAGTCTATCAAGGACCCCACGAATTGTAGAAATTCAGGCATGCAGTAGATTAATTTCACTCACAGCAATTAACAATTGATCATGCAAATTATCAACAATGGAGACTGAATATGGAGCTGTAACACAAAATTATATTAACTCAGTGTACAATAGCCAACCCTGTAATAACATAGGCTACTGAATATATAGAATACATGAGCAAATCGAATGCATAAGGAAGCATCCAAATCTAGCATAAAGCAGGCTTACCCAAAATAGGCAAATCCCCCATAAGTGTAAAAAGCTGATCCCAAATCTATCAAGGACCCCATGAATTAGCAAGGGCACATGGGCAAGCTAAAGAGTGGTCAAATGGTAGCTCATACATGCTTTTACATGGAGGAAAGAGTGGATGAGGACGAGGCAACAAAGCTGATTCACCTCACCTAGTCTTGCTTTCCTATGTGCCTTAAAACACTGAAAAAGAAGGCAATAAAGCAGAAAAAGCAGAAGGGCGCCTAGGAGGCCAGGAATAAAGTATATTTGATTCCCAGGACTTTCCCAAGCGCTCCATGAGTCAATAATGGCAATTTTGACCTCTATGGATAGGCAATTGACAACTTGCACATGGTGGGACTCATGGACTAG
>LPNX010775218.1:384361-436355 GCA_001517045.1 Pseudotsuga menziesii
CACGAATTAGAAATAACATGTGTGAGTAATGATGAGTGAAGGAAATACTTTCTAATCATAGAATATGGAGAGAAAATAATGGAGGATGGATTGGCAACAAACGCTTCCAGTTTGCAAGTTAACTAGCTTTACCTTATCCACAAAAAAGCAGGATAAAGAAGAATCTAGTGTAAAGCGTTGTTACTAATTATGGATGGCCATAAATTTGTCAATATCAACCCAAAATCAGAAATAAATCATTCTTGGGTTATATATGGCAAGTGTTGACTTTAATGTGTAAGTGGATGCCAACTATCTAAGCTAGTGGGTAGGAAATTAATCAAATAATGATTAATTATTTTATGAGTGGGTTTATGATATTCCAACACCGTCGTTTAAGCCTGACTTTTTGATGATATATCTGAACCAATCAGAAATATATATATATATGCATATAGGGCCCAGCAGCAAGGTTATGGTCACCCTTTTACAATTTATCTTGTCCAAAGAAATGAGGAAAGATGAAAACCCACAAAGGAAAAATCCTCCCTCGAGAAAGGACATGAAAAGAAATACCAAAAAATGTTGAACTGTTGGTGTTGCTACTGCTCCAAACTAAATGCTAATGTCTGGAGGAATCTTCTTCTTGGGAAGAAGAGAAATTTTCTCACCTGCATCAAGGATAGCTACATGATGGAAACTAGGACCATGTAGAACAACTGAGATCCAATGATGTGAAAGAAAAACTAAAGGATCTTGAGACTTGTAATCATCCCCAAGATTAAGATATGACTTGAACTTCAGACCAGTATAGATGAAATCATCTCTAGATAGGTGAAATAACTATCCAAGAGAATATATAATGTCTCCAACTTCATTTACACAAAGAGGATGTGTGCAAATGATAATGTAGGAACATAGAGAAGGAATAGGATCAGAGAGTGTGAATGCATGGGCTCCATGGGCTGATCTAGCTTCCAAATAATCTAAGAGATCACATATCAGCACATTTGTAGACTCATGGGAATATACTGGTAAAGAATCCTCTATGGTATAAGTATGAGAGGAGGAAAGATATTGATGTTTAAAATATTCAAGGGGGCTCTGAGAATGAGCGCCGAGAACAAAGGAGGAGATGCAAAAGTGCATGGGATCAAGTATGGTAAGCAAAAATACACTTGAAAAGAACTTGATTTTTCTAAGCAAACATCTTGGAAGTCACTGGGTTGCGCACCATCAAGGAGAGAGGCATGCACAAAGTGTGAAAGCTCTTGCATATGGAGCTCAAAATCCATGATATAATACATAGAGAACATTGAATGTGTGAGTGAATCATCAACAGAAATAGCAGCTCCATTATTCACTTATTTTTCATCAACAAAATCATAAGAAGATGAATCAAGATCCTCTACTTCAAGAGACAAAAAAGAAAAAGGATCGTCAATATGTTCTTCTTGATTAAAACAAGATACATTAAAATCAAAGAGAGTAGTAGCAACATGAACTGTATGAGAAACTTCTTCTTCATGATCAAATTCATCAGAGACTGTAGAGGCTGAGACATATTGAGAGAGAGAAATCATTGAGGAGCTAGAGGCACTCTCCACATAGCTAGAGGGATCGTCATTGTGCTTTCCTAAAACTCTATCCAATGTTGTCCAAATATCCTTTGGGTATTCAACAAAATCAATAAGGTAGTGCATGCTTGGAGAGATGGCTAGATAAATAGATCCAATTTATCTATCACAGTAATTCAACCAGTCACTTGGCTCTTCATAAGACTCTTCACTAGATCCAATAGATATCTCATAGAGACCTTGTCTCTTTAGAGATGAAATCATTTTCAATTTCCACTCTGAATATCTTGTGAATGGAGAAAGAAGAAGAAGTCATACTCTTGAATCCATTTGAAGTTGTACCTGCAAAATAAACCTACAAATATGAAAAGGAGGATTAATTAATGAACTCTCAAAGATATGATATCATGTATATATTTGATATCCTAATCTCTGACACCATGTAGAAATTCTAAAGCCTTGGTGGCATAGGGAATTTCATAAACAAGCTAAGGATCTAGGCACACAATTAACCTCACAGAGAATTGCAGAGAATTACTATAAGGAGAGAAAAAGAAGAATTAATGAACACACATTAATGAATTATAAATAAATGATAATTGATGTTATTACATAGGTAATACATCCTTATAAAGGAAAATAGAGTTTTTAGAAGTCAACTCAAGCTAGCTCATAAAGTAGGCTTACTAATTATAATAAACCCCATAGTATGATAAAGCACTTTCCTACTCTATCAAGGACCTCACGAATTAGCAATAGCATGTGTGAGTGATTACGAGTGAAGGAAATACTTTATAATCCTAGAATATGGAGAGAAAACAATGGAGGATTGGTTGGAAACAAAAGCTGCCAGTTTCCTAGTTAACTAGCTTTACCTTATCCACAAAAAAACAAGATAAAGCAGAATAAAGCAGAATTTACTGTAAAGTGTTGTTACTTATTCTAGATCACCATAAAGTGGTCAAAATCAACCCAGAATCAGAAATAAATCATTCTTGGGGTATATATGGAAAGTGTTGACTTTAAGGTGCAAGTGGATGCAAACTATCTAAGCTAGTGGGTAGGAAATTAATCAAATAATGATTAATTATTTTATGAGTGGTTTTATGATATTCCAACAGACATTATTAGACCACCAAATTGTTTACATTTTCAGTAGCATCCTTTGTTACATTATGATGATACATATCTACATCGGTGCACCTATGATGTTGACTTGAGTCACTTGGAGACTCATGAATTTCCTTGTTCCTTGCCTAGTCCATTTGATGTTGGAGGAAATTCATCCCACAATTGGGTGAAGATATATATGATTGAAGAAAATTATTGTTGGAAGAAACATACTCTGTTATTTCATGATGATATACATAATCCTGGGTGTATTGATGAGACTTCTTTGAGCCACTTGAATTATTCATGTATTCTTTGCTCCTTATTTGGTTCATATTTTGGTGGAGGTTCTCCATTCACTTCTTGGATGAAAGAACACATGGCTGATTATATTGATGCACATTATATATTTTATGAGAATCATTATGGGACATGGGATCCTCACCTATGTCATTGGGGAAGATCGATATAACACTTGATCCTTGTATGTATGGGCCACATGGTGATCTACTTACTTGGATATACAGGCACTTTCATGATTCTTTGATGAGGTACCTTCTTGATGTATATTTGTATGATGTTGTTATGTAATTTCATGATCTATATTTTGTACTCATAATGTTTGTAAGGGTGCAATACCACCAATGGGATCCTAGAATTGCTTGGTTTCATCTCACTTGGAGTAGCAGTTTGGTTGTTTGTTTGAGAAAGAAAACCAACCTTCAGTTATTTGAGTTCATCTTTGGAGAGCAGTGTTCCAGTTTCCTATGTGGGATACCTTTTGAGAGATGGATTAAATTTTCACATGCTTGGTTTTCATGGAATTTCATCATAGAAATTTCACACCATGCATGTATCAGGATCATATGGGACCTTGCGATCATTTTTTGTCTCATTGGTTTCAATTGTGGGGGAAACAAGCATCATTGGAGATTTATTCACCACTTGAGAAGATGATTGTAATAAGAGTAGTGTAGAAACAATAATGGTGGTTCATATATGCAATTTTATTGTAATATTAAGAAATTTATAGTTTGGTAACTCAGCGCCAACTTCAAAGATTTATACAAAAGCAAAAAGGGGTGAAAGTTTATAAAAGGTTTCCAAACTATGGAGGTAAAGATTATTTGCACAAATTTGGTTTGTATGGATTTGATGAATCCTTTACGTGTTATTGGTGATGTTACATGATAGGTAAATATGCACAATCCACATCTCTTTACTTTTGGGAACACAAAATTGCAGTACATGAGTGCCACTACTAAAATTGCAGCTAAAGAAAATTCATGAGCAGAACCATAACAGATCACTTGTTGGAAAGAAAGTAGTAACAAATGAGGATGCCACTTGGGAATATGAAAAAAAAAAATTGCAGCATCCAAATCTGAAATTTATCAAGGACAAGATAACTTGGGTGGGGAGGATTGTAATGTCCCCATTCAAATAATTGCATAGCAAGACAATTCCATCAATCCTACTAGTTCCCTAAGTTGGATGGATACATTTGGAATTTAAATAAGGGAGATAATAAATGATTTTCAGATGTTAGAATGGAATAAATATTTAATAATGGATCTAATTAAATAAATACAATATAAAATTGAAGTGGCAATGGAGCATGGAGACACTTGGAGATTATGGGGCCCACACAAGCTGGAATTTATGTGGGCCCATTGGAATTTCGAATCCATTGGAATCATAATGTTATTGGATGAGTTAGAAGGATAAAATAATTTTCCATATGCATCATAGGTTTAATTTGTAAGGAAATGTAACTTACATGGGAGAGGAAGAGTCAAATGGGATATTTTTGGACACTTGGGCTACATTCCCTTACATCTATGACACCTATGACACCAATGATGAAGATGCTGTGAAATTTATGAAATATTGAAGACTTGAAGGATGAAATATGACCATTATGACATGTCAGGAATAAATATAGTATCCAATAAGGAGCTCATGTGATTTGGGGAAGCTCAATTGGTCCCCACTCGAATTGGGGGAAGATGGAAGGCTAGGGAAGGGAGGACACATGGAAAATTTTGAGCACACACCCAAATTCGAATTGGCTTGATTTTGTGGATGTATTCATAACCTTAGAAGGATAAGTATGTTTATAAAATACAAGGATCAACCAAGATAAGGGATTTTTATCATTTTAGAAATTTGCAGTTGTGAAGAGAGCGAGCTAATGGATGACTAGTTTGTTGCCTTAGCCAATTTAGAGGGTGAAAGATTCCCATCCAAGGTGGTGTTTGGATAGGGAAGTAAGGTATTTAATGGAGATTTAATGGATTTTTTATTTTCAGGTGTAATATACAGGTAATCTCTTGGTTTCTTCTAGTGCAGCACATTCTCTCAACCATTTCCAGTCTTTATTGCATATTCTTGGTCATGGAGGGATTACACTTTGGGTGAGATATTGTACTCTTTGGGAGAGATTATCATGGTAAATTTATGATTGTAATACGATTAATATAATATTTTATTAATTTTCATAAATTCTAAGGTCAAATTACTAAATGGTTGTATGTAAAAGTGATTATTAATGAGCAAACAATGACCATTTCCCCACTATATTGATGTATGCCATTGTAATGATGATGATTTCAAATGAAAGATTTTTTATCTGATATATTTATGATAAATATAATTCCATTGATAATTAGTTAAATTTTCAACTCCAACACTTAATCATTTTAAGTCATCTTATTCAGTTTATTTACATTTGGAGAAGATTTGGTGCCATTTCCCCAAGGGTCGAACTAGTGATTTTG
The DNA here is from genome assembly GCA_001517045.1 of Pseudotsuga menziesii. NCBI lineage: Eukaryota > Viridiplantae > Streptophyta > Pinopsida > Pinales > Pinaceae > Pseudotsuga > Pseudotsuga menziesii. The sequence continues at coordinate 389,808 of LPNX010775218.1, forward strand.
TAGCTGTCTGGGAGAGGGTTATAAGAGACTTTATAAAATGAATAATGATGCATATGAGACATTAATAATCTCAATTAAACATAATATTCCTATTTTCATAAATTTGGGTCGGTTTGGGAGCATTTGGAAATCCATTTTCAGCATTTACCCTGGGGGAATTGGAACCCGAATTTGCTGGTGAAAACTCCTACCTTGGACAGAATATTAAACAAGTTTGCAGAATTATTTGAAGGGTCATAAATCATACCTAAACATCATATTCAATTCTTAATATCAGTATTATACCTTCTCAAAACATTTCGGATCATTTTGGTCAATTTGGAGACATAGACATCAAAACTAGGCAAAGGTCGAAATAAGGAAAAAAGTGAAAAATTGGTCATTTTAATCAAATTTCTCAAAAAGGGACATTAAATTTATTGAGGCTATGACTCTTATATTGTGGTTCTCAAAATTCATCACTCGCTTCTTGAATTTTATCACCTCGAAGTTGTTGTTATCCTATCTGATCCTGAGCAGTGCAGAATATGAGATTCCTTCATTAGTAATCTCGATAACATCCAAATATGCATATGACCTAGTTCCTTCAACTTCCACCATTAGGCATAGAAATTTCCCAATTGGAGAAACCCTAACCTCATGAGCCAGTCACATTTGCACAAGGGACCAAACCAACTATGGATTCCCCATCATCTCCCATGTTTTCTTTGTCAAAATGTTGACATCTGAGCCCAGATGTAGAATAACTGAATCTACATCATAATCCCCAATATAGATATTCATTCTCATTTCCTTTTTAGTTTTATTCTTATTCAGGGAATTCACAACAGACTCGTTTTGACCCTTCTTTGTTCGATGCAAAATACTCATGATCTTGATGAGCGCATCAGGATATTTTTCCAGTGACAGACAACATTCAAATAAATCTTGCAAGGTACCATGTTGTCGTGATGGTCCTGTTACTAGAGTTGAATTAAAAATAGGTGGCATTTCATAAATAGGAAACTTACTTGGATCTCTTCTCATGGTGTCACGTGCTTCAAATAGCATATCCCTCTCGGTGTCTACATCAAATTGCACCTTTTTCTATCGAGCGAATCGAACTTGTGGAATCGAGCCATCATCTCCTATTGCGCACCTCCACGAGTAATGACAACAACATCAGTTGAAAGAGCTCTGTGTTCTGCTGATATCTTCCCAACTGTTGGTCCTTGATCCTAGTTTGGATGCGAATTCACTCACTGGTTCACATTTTGATTCACATTCTAATTCTAGTTCTGCAGTGGTGAAACATTCTTTGCTTACCACTCTGCAACCAGTTACGGATAATATTCAACTGTGTGGTTTCCAGTAGTAAAATAAGTGAATTTTCACTACAGCTTTGGACAATTTCTTTGGTTATGATCTAATACTCTACAATTATAACATTGTAGAGGTCCTTGAGCATGTCCTCCTCCTCAACCAAAACCTCCTCCTTGAATTAATCCTCCACAAAATTCCCCTTGTTGTTGATACTACGACTGATTAAACTGTTGTTGTTGTGGGGGATTCAACTAAAGCTGGACATACTATGGATGAGTATACTGCAGTTACTATGGAGCATGTTGCATCTGGTTATATTGTGGCTACATTGGACTAAATTGTGATTATGGTACAAACTGAATTTCTGGTTGTAGTACAAACTGCGGCTATGGCTATACAACCTATGACGACTTCTATTGTGGTGGAGTTCACTCCATCAATCATTGTTATTATCCCTTCACGTAATATACATCCATCATCCTATCCTATATAAAATCATATGATCGACAGTCCTTATCTTGATGACCAACAGATCGGCAATACATACAATACAAATTCATAGGCTTGGATACCATCTTATGAAGATATACACAGTCTTCATGCCAATGTCGATGAACTTGACATATGTGAAACCATGGAAAGACACCTTGAATTAATAGATTTGGAGCTCGCGATAGAAAATAATTTCAAAAATATGGGAATTGATCCTTATGATGTCCCTCTACATGACATTGAGTACACCATATTTCCTCACGATGCTCCCTTCCCTTCTTGATATCTTGCAATTGGATCGTCAATTTCACTAGTTACGATTGGATCTGATTTATGCCAACTTCAGTTTCGGTGACATGTGAAGCTTCTAGCTTCATTGAGATCTCCATATCCTCGCTCTGTGTCACAATATTATTTCTCATTAAGGGAATCCTAATATGCAGTACTAATGTTGCAATTAACCACTCCTTTTGTTGCACATAACTCATTCAAAAACAGACTTTCTCCATCATTGTCTTGAATCACCGTTCAAAATACCAGACTGATTCATTTAGATATTGCTTGATTTACTTTACCTCTATGTTATATTGCGACTCATATTTGGGCTTCCTGAATTCTTTGATCTGTTTGCTTCTAATCTCTGTTAGAGTATTCATTATGTTCCATGTAGGAACCTGCATAAACTTCATGTACCAGTCCAATGCACGACCTCAAAAGGGTGTCTCCAATTGACCTTTCTTAATATCCTCATCTAGGACTTACTTGAGAATCCATACTGCTTCGCATAGAAACCATTACTGTTTAGGATCCTCTGTCTCATTCCCATGAAACATATGTAACTTTACATCATTTCCCACCATCCTAGGCCTTAATTATATGTTCTTTGATCCACTACTATTAGTGTGTTGATGAAACGTTGGACAATTTGATGTCGAGCTAGTATTTATTCTTGAGTGCGGCACAATGCACGGAGGTGTGGGTTTGTTTTTTATCTAGGTTGGGATTTCCTCAAGATCAGGAATATCCTGGTCATATCCTTTGTCACTGTAGGGTCTCTTATTCCATTGTGATATCCTCTCATAGCTTATTGTTCTAGTCATAGTAGGATTCTCCTCAGTCCTCTGCACCTTCTTATGACGAAACCTTACCCCACTTTGTGGAAGACCCTGTTCTTTCTTGTCTTACCTCAAAGCCTCATCATAGATCCCATCTATCTACCTTGTATCATTCCATCCAACCCTCATCTCCATGGTATCCGAAACATCCACACATCAGGGCTCTGCTCATCGTAGTTCATCTTCAATATACCCTTTTCACAAATGAGCATTTTAATCGATAATTGTAAAGATAGCAGAATCCTACCTCTTGGTCATTTGAAGAATTTTGTTTCCATGTCCCTATAATATTTGACTCTATCGACCGCAAACTCAGTGATGTAGCCTTCAAATATGTTGTTGACCCACACTTCAACATCCCTCAATGCTCTGTTGTCTACGGGGTCCAACAAGTGGATCTTTCAATTGATGGATCAAGTACGGGGTCCAGCAAATGGGTTCACCTCCTTGAAAAATTTTCTTTCGATAGGTCAAATACACAAACCACTCATATGAGATGATTGGAAAATCAGAGAAGAAGTACTCATGGAGTTCATAATAGAGATACCTTCCCAACCACTCTTCTGTCATCAATCTCAAATTTTGATTCTCTTCTGCTGCAAATTTTCAAGCCTTTTGATCAAACAAATCTTGAATCTATGGTCTCGCCTGATGCCACAACAAATCCTCCTTTTCCTCACACTTTGTTCCCAGCAACAGAGCCATTTGTTGACACACATCCCTTAATAAGGGTTTATGCTCTATCAACACCCTTAACTCAGTGATCTTTCTGAGCAGCGGCCCAAACATCTTTTACCCTATCCAGCAACACCTATGAAGTAGATGAAGTATCACCTAAGATGTTCAAGGGAGAACTGTCAGAACCACATTTCCATAGTAAGAAGGAGGGTTTTTGCATCTACTATATAACTATAGAAACTTTACTTCATAGATCCAAACAATGGTTTATAATTATCGCCGATTCATATCATTAACCATTAGATTGCATCAACATATTCATATCACAGCAATATAGATACTCATAAATAAATTGATCACCATAACATGATTCAAAACACAAAAACATCACATCATTCATACATACTGCTGCATTGATTCATTCAAATTGCATCATTCAACACAGGAACAACATAAATACATAAAACATAGTGTTTCATGGTAGGATTATAATCCTCCCTTGTACAAACTAGTCAAATTTTCCTAAATTAGGAGTTATTTAGTCATTATTGGGTCCACTAGTACCATTGGGTCCACTTGGCCTAATGGGGCCACATGTACCAGTCACTAAAGTATGGGGAACATAGATTGAGGCTAACTGCAACTGAATGCACCTTCATGTGTTAGTTTAGGTACTTCCTAGACTAATCTCTATAATTTAGGAGCCACTGAGAGTGCCAACACCAACCTCCTTTAGTTGTTGGAAGTTGGTGGCTTGTCAAGCCTAAATATGCTTCAATTACATTCAGTTAGATGTCCTCTAGTTAAGTTACCGCAAGTTTTTTCATGGATTCATGTGTGAAGGTGCCCTTTCTCACCTACCATATTAGTTACACTAGTTTAACTGATTATAATTGATTGAGAGACTGAATTAGACAACTGGAGATCACTGGTTAAGCTACGATAGTGATTTAGACACTTCTAGTTAGACATGTAGTCATATTAGGTTAGTCAATTCAAATTACCTCTGATGGATTTGAATTTTTAGGATATGAAAGCCATTGTAGTGCATTATAACAATTCATTTATATTACTTTTAATTAATGAAAGTAATTATACAACTGCAATACCTTATTGCACTATTTCATATCATTTTTTGAGTCAAATTGATTTGTGAAACATATTGTGAGTTTTGTCTTGATTCACATATTTTTTTACTCAATTTAATATGGTATCAGAGCCATGGAAGCACAAGGAAATTATTCTACATGTTTCTTGTTGGATCTATGAAGAAATTTGAGCAAAATTGCTCAAAAACATCCTAGCACTGCACCAGAAGCAGAGAGTTTACCACATAATTACTGGAAGCTTACCTTGTTGATCAAGGTTTCTTGATTGGCTAAGCTAGGTGTGATGCAAATTCTAAAAGTGCAGGTTGTTTGACCTTATTTTGGTCGTTGGTTATATATTCAAGGTACAACTTCATATGGATTCAAGATTATCGGTTTCTCTTCTTACTCCATCTACAAGATATTCAGAATTGAAGTTGAAGATGATTGTATCTATAAAGAGAAAAGGTATCTGTGAGGTATATATTGGAATTGGTAAAGAGTATTATGAATATGAGAATTATTGGCTAAATGACAGTGATAGAGCATTTGGAGAAATATATCTGGCCTTTTCTCCAAGTTTGTTCTACCTTATTGATTCTACTGAATACCCAAAGGATCTCTGGACAAAATTGGGTGGAACCTTTGGAAAGAACAATGAGGATCATAATAGAAATTTTGATATCACAACTAGAACCAGAAGATTTATTTATTCAAAATACTTGTCCTGTACTCTCTCTGATGAATTAAGTTGTTCAAGATGAAGAAGAAGCAAAATATTCCACACAGTCATTTCGAATTGAAGGAAGTCTCCTTGCAGTGGCTCCTTCTACTACCGCTCCGGAAGTTTATGAGATATCTAGTATCCCATATTCTCATATGCCTGATCTAGAAGAATAAATTTGAATCTTTGGTATTGAAGAAAAAATCTCCTTCGATTATATGCAAACATTCTTCAGTTATTCTCTTTTAAATTCTATGCAAAATTTGTTGATGATTGCTTCAGAAAGTGAAGAGGAATTCAATTTCTCTCCCTATAATGTTGCTGGTGGTGTGCATATAAGTAATAACTTGGATATTTTGAAAATAATATCATATTTTAGGATTGATCCATTCACTATTATTGATCTATAGCTTCCATCAAATTCCTAGAGGATTGCATGCACCAATACTCAGAATTTTGAAGAAGGAGAAAACTGTGCATCTACCATCTCGGTGGAGCACACTTTTGGATCTGATATGAACTTATTTGGCTCTAATATGATCTTATTTGCATCGTATATGATATTATTTGGATATAATCTGATATTATTTGGCTCGAATTTTAATGTCCAAGAGCCTTTGGTCATGCTTGTAGTTGGTCTCATCAATTTTAGTGTGACAAATCAAGTACTGCAAGTCTCTTTCAAACTCATTGTTGGGGATTTTGATGTTAGTTTTTTCTTATGAGTTTTCTGATATGATATTTTTTGAATCATTTTTTATTTCTAAATCTATATCAGATTATAGAAATCAAGCATTCACTCCCCACAATCCTAGGGCTTCTCTACCTTTCTATTTGATCGCATGCTAATCTCCTCACAAAACTAGTAAAGAGGGAGACATTCTACATTATCATGGACACATGTTCCTTGTTAATTTTTCATCATATAAGCTAGCATTATGATATTAGGATATTTTCATTCAGAATAACAAGCACAACAATAAAACATAAGTACATCACAAGAGAGAAGAGACACAAAGAGTTTTCCTGGGGGAAACCATAAAGGAGAAAACCCCGCAACTTCCTCAGAGATAGAATCAACAAAAAAATGGTAAGACCCCAAAACAGTAAGATGATCTCCTGACAGTAGAAGTCTCTCTCTCTCTCTCTCACTGAGAGAGCTTCTCCTCTCTCACTCATGCACCCCAATCAGTGAGTGTGCTTGTTGCAAGTGATATAAATAGAGAGGCTCACTCTCTATTTATATTATTCCATTCACTTGAAGTGCACTCCAACATGTCGGCCTCACTTAACAATTACTTACTAGAGCCAACATCTCTAGGAGTGTCTAATAACCCTAGTGCCCCACCACTTGTGGGGAATTTTCCTCCTCTTACCAATAGGAGGGTAACACAATGGTGGGGACTATTTCCCGAACTTACAATGACTCACCTAGGGTCGAATTCACTAGGATAGTCTAATAACCCAAGGGCCCCACAACTGTGGGGACTTTAACCCTTGACCAATAGGAGGGTTACCCATAATGACTTGACATGACTTTCTCATTATAGAAACTTCGCGATCGGAACATCGGGGCATGACATGACTCAAATACATCCTGGAATAAACATCGGCTTACAATACATAACAAATACGGATGAATACATTCAAAAGTTACAATTACATCAACACTCCCTCTTAACTAGGAAGGTATTCTATTGACACAATTTATTAGCACAAGTATTCTTCTCTGTATCATCCGAATCATCATTGAGTCCTCGTCATATTCATCTTCAATTCATCTTTCATCTAGATCTGGATCATCTCTTGATCTGGATAATTGTCACTGGATCATACTTGATCTGGAACATCGTCACTAGATCATACTCAATCTGGAACATCGTCATTGGATCATACTCGATCTGGAACATCATTACTAGATCTGGATCATCACTCGATCTGGATCATAATTACTGAATCTAGATCATCACTTGATCTGGATCATCATCACTACTGGATTTTGATCATCACTCGATCTAGATATCTCGGAGTCATCATAACTAGATCTGGATCATAGCTCGATCTGGATCTCATCTGGTCATCATCATGTGTGTGCTATCTCATCATAGGAATTTCTACAGATCCAGCCTTCTTTCATGCTAGTTGTAGGCCTAGCCATCAGGTAGGTCTTCGCCCAACACTTACATCTGACCTACTTGTCAGAAAGGCATGCCCAACACTCATCTCTGATCATGTAGAAACCTACAATCACATCAAAAATGCCCAGCACTCACATTCACCAGCATGACAGGACATCACTATCATCTGTGGAAAGGCTTCAGTACTTATATCTGACCTGGAAGGAAACAAGTCCTCCACCCTTGCCAGAAAGGATTGCACTCATATCTTACCTGGAAGGAACTAAATCCTCCACCCTCGCCAGAAAGGCCCCCAGTCCCAGACTGAGCTACCTAGTAACTGACCAGGTTCCTTCACTCTCCTGGAGAGTAGCAGTAGCCCTTACATATGTCCTACTCGACAGAATGGCCAGCACTCACATATGACATGGGAGGAACCTAATCCTTTAGCCATGACAGAATGGATCTGCCCTTACATCTGACCTGCTCGTCAGAATGGCGGTATCCCTTACATCTATCCTACTCGACAGAATGGCCAGCACTCGCATCTGACATGGAAGGAACCAAATCCTTTAGCCATGATAGAATGGCTCTGCCCTTACATCTGACCTGCTCGTCAGAATGGCGGGAGCCCTTACATCTATCCTACGTGACAGAATGGCCAGCACTCACATCTGACATGGGAGGAACCTAATCCTTTAGCCATGATAGAATGGCTCTGCCCTTACATCTCACCTGCTTGTCCGAATGGCGGTATCCCTTACATCTGTCCTACTCAATAGAATGAACAGGACTCACATATGACATGGAGGGAATCAAATCATTTAGCCATGATAGAATAGATCTGCCCTTACATCTGACCTGCTCATCAGAATGGCAGTAGCCCTTACATCTATCCTACTCGACAGAATGGCCAGCACTCACATCTGACATGGAAGGAACCAAATCCTTTAGCCATCACAGAATGGCTCTGCCCTTACATCTGACCTGCTCGTTAGAATGGCTTTGGTACTCATCACTTTCCCTTGGAGGAAACCTTGATCTGGAGAACACCAAGCTTCTCCCTATAGTATTCAAACTTCACTTTGGCCAATGGCTTTATCAACACATTAGCTATATGTTCCTCCGTCGCAACATACTGGAGCTTCACTGCTCCTCTCTGCACCATATCCCTGATATAGTGATACTTGATCTCAATGTGCTTCGACTTGTCATGGAACACTGGATTCTCTGACAACTTCACACAACTCTGGTTGTCACAATGTATACAAGAAGCATCCATCTGGAGATCAAATAAATCAGACAGTAGCTTCCACAGCCGTACTACCTCAAAACTAGTTGAACAAGCTGTGACATACTCTGCTTTAGCTTTACTCAGTGCCACACAGGATTGCTTCCTGCTGAACCAAGAGATCACGCCTGATCCCATACTGAAGCAACACCCTGAAGTGCTCTTGCTATCAATGGCACTGCTTGCCCAATCTGAATCAACATAACCCTCTAGGTTAATCTTTTGATTCGCATCATATTTGAGCCCATAATCAACTGTACCCCTTAGGTACCTCAGAATATGCTTTGCAGCAATCAAGTGAACATGTCTCGGATCTGTCAGGAACTAGCTCAAGGTGTTCACAACAAAGCACATATCTGGTCTTGTGTTTGTCAGGTACATCAAGGACCCAATCATCTGACGACACATCATAGCATCAACTTTATCTGATGAAGCATCACTTAACAACTTCAGGTTTGATGCCATAGGTGTGGTCATGCAGTCCATCATCCTGAACCTATTCAAGATCTCTACTGCATACTTCCTTTGTCCACACCTCCATGCCTAGAAAATAGTGCATCGACACATAACAGGAGCATCACTGGTCTTTCGCCTTCAACCTTGAAGAAAAGGTTGGAATCCACTTTACCCTCAGTAAAGCCTAGAGTCAACAGTAATCTTCCCATCCTGTCATACCATGTTGAACCTCAAGATATTATGTAGTCACTCCCTCTGAAGCAGAGCATCATACTCCCTCTGTCTTCTGTGCTCTATGCACTGAAAACATTATGTACTAGAGTGACAAGTAGCTTCTTATGCTACTAGTATTATATGTGACCATCTAGTGTATATACTTTCATCTTCAACCTTGTAGCAAAAGATAAGGTCTTCATCAATCTCATCATGTATGTGTTTCAACTCTTATTGGCTGCAAATGTCTCTTCGCAGTCTAGGCCTTCTTTTCGTGAGAAGCCTTGCGCTATGAATCTTGCTTTGTATCCCATGATGTTTCCATCTACTGCATGATGGAACTCTAAACTTCTCTTTAGTTCTTGATACTGCACCCTGACATCATTCTTCTTGAACTGGTCTTCCCTTTCTTCTTGGTGGTTTGGAAAGGTTCTACATCAATGATGTCACTGCACTCGTCATATTATTATTTGTCTTTGAATTGTCATCACTTGTTCTTCGGAACAAGTCTCATCCTTCTTTTATTGTAGGAGATGATGTATGCAATCTTTCCTACAAGTCAAATGCATTTGTATGGTTAGAAACATTTCATAAGGAATATTTATACTAGCGAGTTCTTATGCATAAATATATGATCATGCAACTACTTTAGCCAATACAACATTCATCCATATCTCACTAAAAATTTCTAGATGCCTTCCATCTCTACCAAGACAACATTGAGATTGTGCACTAATCCAATATGTCAGCAAAGAGGTTTCATTCTAGATAAGTAGCAATGGAGAGTTGTATAGCACCATGAGCTACTTAACCATCACATGCATATTAATAGTATACTGTCATTAATGCAAACATCCTATCATGCATAATACATCAACTGAATATCAACAAATACATATCAAAATAATATCATGAAATGACAATTGAATACTTATCTTTATTCGTTTTGTGGGTATACTCCTTCTTGACTCTTCAGCTTCATCATCTTCTTCATTCATAATAGCATCATTTCTTATCCAAATGCTAAGGTGGATAAGAAGTTCTTCAAGAGTTGAGATCTTCATATTCCTCATCACTTGAGGGATCTTCTTTGGATGGTAAGAGCTTGATCTTCAGTTGCTTCCATCTTCTCTTCTCTTCTTATGGGTAGATCTTCTTCTTCTTCCCAAAGTCTGCTGAAAGTAATCACTTCCTTATGGAACACATTCCTCGCATGAATGAATCCCATGATCCTGGGAGGCCATTCAAGGTGGCTATCACCACTTCTGCATTCTTTACTTCTTCTTTTTACCACTTCAAGTTGTTCTTTGATTTGAGAGACTCTTATGATTGCATGGTCTCTGCATTCTGGATCTTCACATTCTTCAACTCATTTCTTAAGGTCATCTTCTGATGTATTTTCTTCCCTTCAAATAGCTTGGTCAAGGAATCAAACATCTTCAGTGTCTTTAGGGAAAACACTTGTGGTGCAAGTTGATCCATGACTGAATAACCCATGATCTTCTTGGCCTTGACCAAGTTCTTCTTGTGAAAGGCTTCTAGCCTCATCTCCCTCTGAAACTGGAACCTCTCTACTCATGTAGGTGTCCAATTCATTTTCTTCAGATAGATCATATACTTCCATGCTTGGAAGTTGTCAACTTCACCAAGATTATCATCAAGCTAATAATGAGAGCCTCAAATGAAAATAGCAAAGGATTAGATCTTACCGATTTGAGGTGTCCGTCTTGGTTTCGGAGCTGGCTGATCTAGGGTTTGTCATAGAAACCTTAATTTTCAAAACTTGAAATCTTTCAGATCTGATTGGATAGATAGATAGACCTATTCAAATGGAGTTTTCCAATGTATTCATTTTCTGAAAATAGTGGAGGGAAGCTCCTAGAATAGGAAGCCCTAATTTTCCAATTTCTTCTGCAGAAATTCCTGTTACTGTTTCTATGATATATCTGAAATTACTACTCCTCTATGTCTAAAATTTCTCACTGTGGTAACCTCACATTTCCCTGATCCAACACCATAGTTTTAATCAGAATTTTTTTTACCATTTGGGATTTATGATCCTTTTCCCAAGGTGATCTGTTACAGGACTATTCAGAACAACGAAGTTGTACGGCATTCCACGTGTCATTGGTCCATCTTATGAGTCTGCTCTTCTGAATACCAAAATTAAATTCCATTCCCTTTCTGGAACATGTTCAATAATTCCATTTGGACCTCTGCAGCTCAAGATATTACAATTCTCCATAGGTGTCCTGTTTAGGGATGAATTCTAGAAGAGGCTGGAACCCTAACGTGGAGGGATCATATCTCCCGGAATATAGAGAATATGAGGCTGTAGTTTGGACACAATGTTCATCATAATTTTATCTTTCTCCCCTACAAGTTTCAACGCCTGATACTTTTCCACTCGCGGGATATAGTGAATGTACCAAAACGTAGCAGTTTTAGTATTTAGGGTTTTTCTAGATCGGGGTCAAACTAGGGTTTGACATTCCCGGAGTTTCACCCAACCAAATTTATTGAACCAAGTCTCTAATATTTGGTTTTTATGAGGATAAAAATCTTGTGCTGGGCTCGCTCAAAAATTCCTCTTCTGTACAAATCCCTAATTTCCACACCGAAAACTAAAAATGCTCAGAATCGAATTCCGCTTTGACAGAAAGATGCGCCCTTCAATGGAGAGTCAGCCTAGCATACTTTTGCTGATGGATTATGGAGAGAGACCCAAAAAGTAAGAATCCCTAGCTTCTATAGCTGCACAATTTCTTCCTCTTAGGTTAGCTCTGATTCCATGTTAGTTTTTCATCATATAAGCTAGCATTATGATCTTAGGATCTTTTCACTGAGAGAATAACAAGCATAGCAATAAAACACAAGCACATCACAAGAAACAAGAGACACAAAGAGTTTTCCTTAGGGAAACCATAAAGAAGAAAACCCGACAACTTCCTCAGAGATAGAATCAGTACAAAAATGATAAGACCCCAAAACAATAAGATGATCTCCCTACAGCAGCAGTCTCTCTCTCTCTCTCACTGAGAGAGCTTCTCCTCTCTCACTCATGCGCTCCAATGAGTGAGTGTGTTTGTTGCGAGTGATATAAATAGAGAGGCTCACTCTATATTTATATTCTTCCGTTCACTTGAAGTGCACTCCCACATGTCAGCCTCACTTAACAATTACTTACTAGAGCCGACATCTCTAGGAGTGTCTAATAACCCTAGTGCCCCACCACTTGTGGTGACTTTGCCTCCTCTGACCAATAGGAGGGTAACACAATAGTGGGGACTATTGCCCTGACTTATAATGACTCACCTAGGGTCGACTTCACTAGGATAGTCTAATAACCCAAGGGCCCCACAATTGTGGGGACTTTAACCCTTGACCAATAGGAGGGTTACCCACGATGACTTGACATGACTTTCTCATTATAGAAACTTCCCGATCGGAACATCGAGGCATGACATGACTCAAATAGATCCCGGAATAAACATCAGGTTACAATACATAAGAAATATGGATGAATACATTCCGAAGTTACAATTACATCAACATTCCTAACACTTGGGGCTGATTTTACCTCACATGGTTTGTTGTTCAAGGCTGCAATATATCAGTTCCTTGGGTGTTCCTCAAATGGTTCGAATTCTCAAGTACTTTTTCTCTCTTATCAGTTGATTTCAATTTCTCTACATGGATCCAATTTTCATTTAGCAGCTGTCTATATTTGTGATTTATTTGAGCATATTCTTATTCTTCCAAAGAGGAATACTCCTCCAGAAATAATCATTTATTTTGGATTCAAAGGTTCACATGCATAGTCTCAGGATGCTGCTACATAGAATAGAAAATTGCAACAAAATGTTTTACAAAGTTTTTTTCAAAACTTGTGTTCCTAATTCACTACTTAGATTGAGGGGGGGTATTTTTCCCATGATGTTTTTCCCTGTTTCCTTGGTTGTATTAAGAAGTTAATTTTTTCATTTTAGCTATAATGGGTGACATTTGGTCTTAGTTACAAGGGACCGAAGTGTCCAAGTTAGGATTCATGGGGGGATATTAGGATTATAATCCTCCCTTGTCCAAACTGGTCAATTTTTCCTAACTTAAGATTCATTTAGTCATTATTGGGTCCACTTGGCATAATGGGCCCACATGAACCAGCTCCTAGAGTGTGGGGAAAATATATTAAGGCTAATTGCAACTAAGTGCACCTTCATGCATCATTTTAGGCTCCTCCTAGACCAATTCCTACTATTTAGGAGCCACTGGGAGTGTCGGCACCAACCTCCCTCAGTTAATGGCAGTTTTTGACTAGTCAATCCTAGTTATGCTTCAGTTAGATGTCCTCCAGCTCAATTAGCAACATTATTTTCATATATGCATGTGGGAAGGTGCCCTTTCTCACCTACCACATCAGTTGTTGTAGTTTAACTTTGATTATCACTGATTGAAATACTGAATTAGACAACTGGAGATAGCTAGTTAACATCTGATAGTGATTTAAACACTTCTAGTTAGAAATGCATTTAGATTGAGTTAGTTAATTAGAATTACCTCTCATGGATTTTAATTGTCATGATATTAATGCCATTGTATTGCATTGTAATAATTCATTTAGATTACTTTTGATTAGTGAAATAAATTATACAACTGCAACTCCTTATTGCACTATTTCATATCATTTTCTCAGTCAAATTGATCTGCAAAATCTATTGTGTTTTTTTTCTTTATTCATATATTGGTGTGCATCAATTTAATATTTCCATCAACCTATGTCATGTCATATTCCTTCACATCAAAACAGGTTTTCAGAAAACATATTCACAATTGCAACAAAATAGAGATCAGTCTTCCGTAGAGAACAATTCAACATTCATATCTTGATTCACTAAGCATGAATAGCATAGCATATCATCCAATCAGATACTAATCATTATTAAACATTACATTCCTATCTCTATTTATAGGCTTGCGCCTTTTACGAAATTGTCCACTTTGATCAACTTCCTAATTAACTTGGACCAAGTCTACAAAACTATGACCAATTACTACAAAATCATGACTAACCCAACTCTTTGTCAAATTTTCTGCCTTGCGTTCCATCCTAGGTCTTGCGCATCATATTTGGTATTGCACAAAAAACTTGGTTTTTTGCAGTATCTTCATCAAAACCACCTGCCAACATTAGGAACAGGTCATCTACATATAGAAGGAGCACCACCTATCTTCCACCCTCAACGTTGAACTAAAGTTTGAAGTTTTCTTTACTCTTATTAAATCCCAAGCTCGTCAATAATCCATCCATCATGTTGTACCATGTCCCGGGTTCCTGTTTCAACCCATATAAGGCCATATTCAATTTGAACACATGAGTCTTCATGTCATGTGTCTCAAATCCTAGCAGTTGTTCTACATACACTTCCTCCTCACCTAAACCATTCAGAACTTCTTTGTTGACATCCATCTGGTGTATCTTCCATCTCATAACTATAGCCAATGCAAGTATAGATCTAGTGGAAGTGTACCTCCTTATGGGTAAAATATCTCTTTGTAGTCTATGGCTTATTTTTGCGAGAATCCCTGTGCTATGAATGTTACCTTGTACTTCTCGATGCAGCCATCTGCATCATGCTTGATCTTGTATATCCAATTCTAATGCACAATAGAATTCCTTTTTTGGTCTCGAAACTATCTCCCAAATATCATTCTTCATAATCAGCTGATACTCCTCAATCATGAAATCCCTAATTATTTATTTTCTATGACCTCTTCATAGGTGGAAGGTCCCTTGTCAATGGTGTCACACAATAGGGCCACATAGTTGTTGTATGGTTTTTCCCTTTTTCTCTCTCTATGCATTCCTTATAGAGAACCATACCTTTATGCCCATGTTGGTTTCCTCTTATGTGATTCTTTCTCTTGAAGTGTCTCTATAGGATATTGTGGTTCTTCCATGTCATGATATTCATGGTTTTTTGGAATTGGTTCTACAATTGCCATACCTCGGATTCTCATTCCTTTAGGTTCCTCGACCTCTTCAATAGGTAGCTTCTTGGATCTAGAGAATGTTGAGTCTTCATCAAAGGTTACATCTCTATTTATCTTGATATTATTGAATCTTGGGAAGTATATTTGGTTGTCCTTTGACGTATCACTGTATCCTATGAATATACCCTTCCTCACAAAAGGATCAAGCTTGTTTCTCTTCTTCTTTGGGATATGTGTGTACATCGGGAAGCCAAATATTCCGAGGTGGATAAATTCTAGTTTCTCCCCTAAGAAATCCTCTTCATGAGTCTTTTTCTGAAGTACTTGATGAGGAGTATGGTTTTGTACATATATATATGTTCTTGCTTCTTTCACTGAAAGGTGCATTGGAAGATCCTGGTCATGAAGCATTGCTTTCGTTGCTTTCATTACGGTACAATTTTTTCATTCCACAATGCCATTATATTGATGATTGTATGGAGTGCTCAACTCCCTCTTAATCCAAGACTCTCTGCAGTGTTCATTAAATTATTCCTAGGTGAAATATTTTCCATTATCTGACTGCAGAGTCTTGATCTTCCTTTCAGTGTGGTCCTAGACGAAGGATTTATATTCCTTGAACTTACTGAATACTTCATTCTTCCCTTTCAAGAAATATATCCAAGTATTACATGAGAAGTCGTCTATAAAGGAAACATAGTACACATTCTTGCTTAATGATCTAGAAGGTATGGTTCTGCATACATCTGAGTGTACTATATCTAGTATTCCTTTAGCTTTAATTTCACTACTCGAAAATGTCTTCTTTTCATTCTTCCCTTGTTTACATCCTTTGCAAATGCCTTCATTATTTGCTTGGATTTCTGGAAGTCCAGATACTTCTTTGCTTGCAGTCAATAGTACTTTGTATTTCATGTGTGCAAGCCTTCGATGCCATAGTTCACTTGGTTCTATTGACTCATGAACCAATGCTTTTTTAGGATGTCCTTTTAGCTTGTAAAAGCCATCGTATTCTTCTCCAATCACTATTGCATCGCCAATTGTCTTTCCTTTAGGCCACATTAGAACTTGGTCATCGACAAATGAAACTCTCATTCCCTTTGCATCTAGTGCAGAGATGGAGAGGATATTTTTCTTCAATCTTGGAACATATAGAACATCCTTCATATCTAAGTATTTCCCGGAGTCTAGCTCGTATGGAGCTTCTCCACTCCATTTTATGGGTTATTGATAATCATACCCAAGTTTCACCTTGTGAGGTGACTCATTCTCACACATGTTAACAGATGATTCTTTATATCGAGTCATGTGTTTATATGCCCCACTATTCACAAGCCAATCATTGCTTGCATGTGAGATAGTTCCCGTAAGTCTTGATACTAGCACATACTCTTCGTATGAATCATCCTTCTCTCTTCTGAATCTTTTGTTTGTTGGTTCATTGTCTTCGGTGGTATGATCATAAACTATCTTCTTTATGTTGGGATAGTATCTTGCAATGTGTCCCTTTTCATCACAAGTATAGAAACGAATATTAGAAGGATATTTTCTAAGCTTATTATTTTTCTTATCCTACTTCTTCTTCTGATAATATTTATCCTTCTTCTCCTTCTTCTTGACATTCTTCCTGGTGTGTATAGTGAGAGTTTGATCTTCATTTTCTCCCATCTTCTCTTCTCCTATTATGACCCAAGCTTCTTCTTGTGTGCATTATTCTGTATGTCAGATCAAATATATTAGTTTCCTTCTTACATATATTCCTTGAATGAATGAATCCCATGATCTTGAGAGGCCATTCAAGGTAGTCATCGCAATCTCTCCTTCTGCTACATTTTCTTCAACTACTTGAAGTAGTTGCTTGATTTGAGAAACCCTTGTGAAGTACGACTGTATAGTCTCTCAGTTATATATCTTTGCATTCTTTATCTAGTTCCTCAATCTCATATTCAAGTTGATGTTCGTTATTTCAAACATCTTACATAAAGAATCAAATACTTCCTTTGTTGTATTGAATGATGACACATGGGGGGTGAGGTGATCCTTAATTGAATCTACAATGATTCTCTTGGATTTAATGATGTTCTTCTTATGAGTAGCCTTAGCCTCATATCCCTATGGATCTAGAACTTGTTCATTGATGTGCAAAAATAACAGATCAATCCTATGAGAAATGATGATAAGAAGAAGCACAGGAAATAGATCTTGCTACTATGAATTCTCACAAGCATACACAGGAAAAATAGAGAGAATAAAAGAGACTGAATCACATGAATGAAAAGATGAATATTGCTGTGTATCCTTCCATTGAATAACGATGAATAATAGTGTACATAAATAGTACATCCCTCATAGTAAAATCGAGTTGTATGGAGATAACTCATAAAGCTCAGAAAGGTTGACTTACCAAAATATAAAAAAACCCCATAGGCAGCTAAAGCACTTCCCAAATCTATCAAGGACCTCACAAATTAGAAAAATCATGATTGAGTTGTCAAGGGAGATGGAAAAACATGCTAATCCTAGAAAATGGAGAAAAATTCATGAAGGATGGGTTGGCAACAAAAGGACCCAATTTCCTAGTTTGACTAGGTTTACCTTATCCATAGAAAAGCTAGAAAAGATGAATAAAGAAAAATATGTTGTAATGTGCTATATACTAATTCTAGATGGTCAAAAGGTGGTCAATATAAACAAATATTCAGAAATAAATCATTCCTGGGATATAGATGGCATGTATTGACTTTAAGGTGCAAGTGGATGCCAAGTAATTAAGCCAGTGGGAAAATAATTAATTAAATAATGATTAATTATTTTATCCTAAGTTATGAGTGGGTTTAATATATTCCAACACCCCCCTATAAGTCTGAATTTATGATGGTATGTAAAATAATTATGGATGCACATAGGGCCCAGCAACAAGTCTATGGTCACCCTTTAACAATTATTATGTCCAAAAAAGTGACGAAAGAGGAAAAACCACATGGGGAAAATCCTCCCTCAAGAAAGGACAAGGAACAAAATTTGAAATAATATGTCTTCAACGTATCATTATATTCACTTGATTGAGATTAATGAACTGATTCTGGATGGACTCCTCTGTTGAAGAAATCATGAACTCCATGATCATGCGCTAGAGTGTAGAAACTGCAAGGAAGAAGAGGAGAGACTTCTTGTATCTCATCAACTGATGAAGTAGGAGTATTACTTGAATTATTCCTTCTTCTGGAAAACTATGATATGCAAACATAATATGAAATGGAAAATATATTTGTGGATACTCCTTCCCAAAGAGTACACAAATTAAGGAAATTTATTTCACACTCAATTCCCTTAATAGCTACAAAATTGTGATGTGAATCACATGTCAATATTCCAATATGATGTAGCACATTTCTATATCTGATATGAGGCGGATAAAAATATGATATAACAGAAAAATTAGCATGTGGAAAAGAAAAGACAAAGGATTCAGTGGCTCCATGAGGATATAGGGCTAGACTAGGAAAACTATGAGCAACCGGGGAAAACTGATAGGTGTAAAAATCAGAATGATGGATGGGAATAAGATCTGAACCAAAAGTGTTTAGAAAATATCAAAACATGTTTAGTATCAGTCCAAATATGACTAAGTTCATGTATAACCAACCACTGAAATTTAATAAGTACTTCAAACCATGTAATATAATTATCACTGCATAAGAGACCAATGAGGAATCGACTAGTGAACTTGGTATTTGTATAGTCTTGGGATTATTCAGAGGTATGGTATATGGTATGTATGGTTTTATGATATGTGTCATGACATGCATATAATCCTAAAAAAAATATTCCAAATCAGATATATAATCTTCTGAGGAAGAATTGTTCAAAGACAGGTCAATATCTAGTGAAAAATCACAATTTTTTGGAGATGTATCTAGTAGACTGAGAGGAGGATTATCAAATAAAGGATCTGATATTTATGATTCTGATATATCAGAGACTAAATATATATCTGAGACATGATAAAAGGATATAACTATGGATCTCAAATAATAATTTATATCACCTTGGAACTGTGCACTATGACATTTTTCTGAGGAATGAGCAGGCTTTTCTAGTTCATCCAGAGCTTCGATCTTGTGCTTGTCAAGAATATGAGACATGATGTCCATATTATTCTTGAAACACTTATTCTATGAATGAAAATCCTTTCTTCAATAATAACACTTGGATTTTCTCCCTTTCTTCTTACCCTTCTATGACTGAATCTTCATCAGTAGGCTTTCAACTATCATCTTCAATTTCTGACTTTGGCTTCTTCACAATTTTCTTTGATTTGACATTATTGTTTCATTGAACCAATAGATCATGATCCTTTCCCTTGGAAGAATTAAGGATACCCATATGGATCAATTTATCTTTCTACTTTGTTAGTGAATCAATAAAAGAATTTAAAGAAGGAATTTTCCACTTAGGAATAACAAGCCTAGTAGCATGAATAGTAGAAACAAAAATTGAGTAATCGGGAATCAATTTTGAAAGAATGGAAAGGATTAATTTATCATATTATTTATCAATCCCACATTGCTTGATAATTATAACAAGTGACTTGAAATTGGTGAAGAAACCCTCAAGAGACTCGAAATTGGTTGGACTGAGTGAGAATAACTCAATCTCCAATTGAAGCGCTCTTAGCTCATATTGAACTCCAAAGAGAGACTCCAATTGAGTCCATACTTGGTTTGGAGTGGTCTAACCATCTATATGAAAGAGTATATCAGGATAAATAGAGAGGCAAAGCAATCCATAGGCTTCATCCAACCTATTGTGCCACTTATCTTTCTCAATCACAGCATTGGGCTCATCCTCCAAAGCTAGAGTAACTCTGTATAATCCCCTACTATGCAATAGAATGGATATTTTGGATTTACATTAGTTTTATTTAAAGGGAGTAATAATTATTGATGAAGGAGAATCCATAATGCGGAATTTATGTGCTCAAGAAGAAACTCTCTGCAACCTGCAAAACAAACTAGGATAAAATATTGTAAGTTAGACAAGCTCTTCTTCAGAGAGGGATAGGAGACTGGATGCACTCCTCAACTCTGTAGA
Organism: Pseudotsuga menziesii; assembly: GCA_001517045.1. Classification (NCBI taxonomy): domain Eukaryota; kingdom Viridiplantae; phylum Streptophyta; class Pinopsida; order Pinales; family Pinaceae; genus Pseudotsuga; species Pseudotsuga menziesii. The sequence goes on from LPNX010775218.1 coordinate 410,369, forward strand.
ACTTGATAAAACTTTCTTCTCTGATACCATGTAGAAATAATGGATCAGTGCTATGAAAAATGATGCTAATAAGAAGCACATGAAATAGATCTTGCTACTAAGAATTCTCACAAGCATACCTAGGAAAAATAGAGAGAAGAAACGAGATTGAATCACATGAATGAAGAGATGAATATTGGTGTGTATCCTTCCATTGAAGAATGATGAATAATAGTGTACATAAATATTACATCCCTCATGGGAAAATCGAGTTGTATGGAGACACAAAAATTGAGTAATCAGGAACCAATTTTGAAAGAATGGAAAGGATTAATTTATCATCTTCTTTCTCAATCCCACATTGCTTGAGAATTATAACAAGTGACTTGAAATTGGTGAAGAAAACCTCAAGAGACTTGAAATTTCTTGGGATGAGTGAGAATAACTCAATCTCCAATTGAAGCGCTCTTAGCTCATATTGAACTCCAAAGAGAGACTCCAATTGAGTCCATACTTCGTTTGGAGTGGCCTAACCATCTAGATGAAAGAGTAGATCAGGATAAATAGAGAGGCAAAGAAATCCATAGGCTTCATCCAACCTATTGTGCCACTTATCTTTCTCAATCACAGCATTGGGCTCATCCTCCAAATCTAGAGTAACTATGTATAATCCCCTACTATGCAATAGATATTTTGGCTTTCCATTAGTGGTATTTAAAGGGATTAATAATTATTGATGAAGGAGAATCCATAATGCTAAATTTATGTGCTCAAGAAGAAACTCTCTGCAACTTGCAAAACAAACTAGGATAAAATATTGTAAGCTAGACAAGCTCTTCTTTAGAGAGGGATGGGAGGTTGGATGCACTCCTCAACTCTGTAGAACTTGATAAAACTTGCTGCTCTTATACCATGTAGAAATAATATATCAGTGCTATGAAAAATGATGCTAATAAGAAGAATAGGAAATTGATATTGCTACTAAGAATTCTCACAAGCATACCTAGGAAAAATAGAGAGAAGAAAAGAGACTGAATCACATGAATGAAGAAATGAATATTGGTGTGTATCCTTCCGTTGAAGAATCATGAATAATAGTGTACATAAATATTACATCCCTCATGGGAAAATCGATTTGTATGGAGAAAAATCATAAAGCTCAAAACGGCTAGCTTACCAAAATGAAACAAACCCCCATAGGTGGCTAAAGCACTTCCCAAATCTATCAAGGAACTCACAAGTTGGAAAAATAATGAGTGAGTTTTCAAGGGAGATGGAAAAACATGATAATCCTATAAAATGGAGAAAACATCATGAAGGATGGGTTGGAAACAAAAGGACCCAATTTCCTAGTTTGACTAGCTTTACCTTATCCATAAAAAAGATGAAAATGCTAAATAAAGCAGAATCTGTTGTAATTTGTGATACACTAATTCTATATGGTCAAAAGGTGGTCAATATCAACCCAGAATCAGAAATAAATCATTACTGGGATATAGATGCCATGTATTGACTTTAAGTTGCAAGTGGATGCCAACTAATTAAGCTAGTGGGAAAATAATTAATCAAATAATGATTAATTATTTTATCCTAAGTTATGAGTGGGTTTAATATATTCCAACATGATGTATTGATCCAAATAATTTTCTTCAAGGATCAGGGAGACGTGGTATTTCCATGCTCGAAATTTATCATCCCCTCTACACTTGTCCTTAAGATAAGCATGGTGATTCATCTTTTCAAATGAGGACCTCAAATGGAAATAGTAAAGATTCATTTCTTACTAATTTGAAGTGTCCAACCTAGTTCAAGAGTTGGATGACCCAGGGTTTGTTAGAGAAAGCCTAATTTTCCAAACATGGAGTTTGGGAATTCTTTTTGAACAAAAAGATGCACCTCCTTGAGGCACGTTTCTTATCTTGGTCATTTTCTAAAGACTGAGGTGGGAAGCCTCCGAAACTTGATTCCCTAATTTCTATCGGCACAAGTTACAGGGTAAAAAATGAAACTTCTTCAAATATGAAATTGCTTCCATGAAAATATGTTCCCTACTAAACCAAGTTAGACTAGACCTATTTTATTGAAGATCTGTTGAGAGAAGACATTGAACTAGGAATACCTAGTTTCCGTTGTTGCATAGTGCTTTCTTTTAGAGATTCCCTCATACCATGTTAGTGTTTTTAATCTAATTTACTTTATTGGGATCTTCATTACTCATAGTGGAAATTTCATTGAATAAACTAGAGTGCATTCATAACAAGAACATAGGTTCAAAGAGTTATAACGATATCACAGTTAATGGACAAGAACTAAAAATGAAATAGTTCACATTCAACAAATCCATAGCATAGCATTTGAAATCTTCCACCAAGCTTTCTCCAACAGGAAACTTGTAATTCTTATTGCAAAAGGAAATAGTTCTTCTTACAACATAATCTCACAAATCTATCTTGGAAAAATTCCTCACACTATCTAACTCTCCTATACATATACTACAAGAAAAACTCTTGGGCTGCCCCTCAGTGACCTTTGGGCTCCCCCCAAGCATTCAAAACCATCCCTTTTGTCTCTTTGTGAGTGCTCATGATTTATACAATACTTTACATTTTAGATCAAGTTTTTAGAGCACTTTATAAAAAGGGACCATCTTGGTAACTGACGAACTTTTTTATGCTTTAATTTTTTCTTTCCTTGTTTCCTTGTCCTTTAGCCATGTCTTCTTTGCAGCAATCATCCTGCAATGAACATATCAAATTTTTAGACCATTTAGCTCTTAACAAAGTAACACAAACTATATCAATACATGCATTCTGTAAAATGAACTATACACAATATTATTACATGAAAAGATAAGGCAAAGGAAATCCTCCAAACTGGGTCTGAAATCTGCTAAATCCACTGTCCAAACTAAAAACACAAGCCCGATAAAACAGGCTCCCTATCTTAATCTAGGCTGCATCTGGACCAATTCAAAATCCTCCAATGAAAGCATGAATCATAACAATGTAAATGCCCATCCAAAATCTAAACTCTTCTCTTGACCATGGAGAAAAACTAGAGTCACCCAAAACCCAAGAAGAAACTCTATCGTCCCAAAAAATAGAGTAAAATCACACAAAAATGGCGAGAAAAACCCTCACCGACGGGAAAATACCAAGTATCAGGTGTACAAACTCTTCATCGGCGAAAGGAAAAACTGTGTGTTGGACGGTCAGTTCACTAAGCTGTCGCAATGGCGGAAGTCATACAGACTAAGGGTTCCACGAAAAAATAAAACGTTGGAGAAATAAAACACTAAAAACTGGCGTACATGCATCAGAGATTGGAAGGACTAATTTCAATGCATCGACGGGATAGTCTTCTAGAAAGCCGCAACGACGGAAAACAATCAGACTATGGCTTCCACAATCAAATGAAAACTTCGGCGATCGGAAACTTTGAGGACTATGAATTAACGACCAAAGCCTCAATGCTGCCACTGTGTCGGCAACACAAAGGACTAGCCCCCTGATCGATAGTCAAAACGGTTTCAATAGCAAAAAAAAACGTCACAAAGTAAAAAAGTTGATCAATGAAACCAAGGAATTGGTGAAATTAAAAACTATCCATCAGCCCATTATTTATTTTTCCTCCGAAACAGAGGTGATATAGAAGGCTAATGCTCCGACCGTGATAAAATAAAATCACTTACAGTCCAAAAACAAATGAGATAACAACGCAACGATGAAAATAAGAACTGTCCTTTGAACATTCCTTGCTTATCCTCCACAACAGCGGCTACGCAGATAACTACCACCCCAACTTAATCTTCAACAAACCTTTGACCGTGATAAAATCAAACCATTTACAAATAAAAACTTAAAGTTCTGAAGTCAAAATCATTAGCTAGACAAAGGGATTTTTAGATCATTCAATTTCAGAAATTAAAGAGAACTATTTTCCTCAAATCAAACTCAGAAATTCAAAATTTTAGCAAAGGAACAATAGAGTTCAGCAATCCAAAACAAATCCCGGTAAGAGAAAATCAAAAGGAGGGTCCAAAATTTTAAAAAAAATTGGGAAAATAGTTGCAGCTGCAACAATTGGCGACTACCTGTTGAACCCAGATCTCTGGATAATTTCTTCCTTAAGTAACAGACTGTTTGATAGTAAAACCAACATGTTGAATTATTCTAGATGTCTGGATCTCCCAAATGGAAAACGTATGTACTTTTAATCATTGATGATAGTCCAATTTTGGAAAATGGAAACCAGGATTTCAAAGTCAAGATAACTCTTTTGAGGCCAGGAATATGAGTTTCATTTTTTACCTCTGTCTTCAGGTAGCTTCCATCTTGGACACCACAGGATCGTAACATATGGTAAATAGAAATATTCATTTGTTCCTCATTCCCATGCCATTTTGCACTTTTTGTGCTTTTGGACTTTTGTCCTTTTTGAGTCCTCCTGCATGCCTTTCTTTTTGAATTTTTTCTTCAGGCTCCTCTATCCATAGTGTCCTTTTGTGTGAGAGATGTATTTAACGGAGAAGAACTTTAGCAATTTTGTACTCATATGGTTTAGTACTTTTTTTTGATACACATTTCTTTCTTAGGAGATTTTTTACTCTTATTTTCCTTTTTGGTTTTCAATTCTTGGCATGGGATCATTTATATATAATAAATTGTTACCCTGCTTCCTCTCCATCGGTCCTTGTTGTCACCCTCTCAGACATTTTTAAATGTGAGATGGATGGAGCCTCAAAATAGTATTCCAGACCTTTTGATCCTGAGTTATTTTACAGGGATTAAGTAGGAATTCAATGTGTTCATAGCCATTTAGGAAAACTGCTAAACTGGGATAAATTCTTTCAGATAAATCAGTAGTACATAGTCTTATAATCAAGGATTTTTTGTTAACCATAATTATGATGCTCTCCATGCAACCAAAAGTTTGCTTCTTTATTGAAATCAATCAAAATGTAACTAAAACAAACATAAATAAAATAATAAAAAAACAAACAACCAAATTTATTTATGTACAAAACAAAAACAAAAAATCAGGAAAAATAAGGTTTGAGAACTAAACCATTAACTGGTAAGTTCTCTTCCCACCCCTATAAATCTTGCAACTTGTAGGTTGAGGGGCCAAGATTTCCTACAATCTGAAAAGGGCCTACCCATAACTGTTGAAAATTTGTGTGTTTCTCCTTTTCATCATGTGGGTGATCCCACTTAAGAACCAGATCTTCCACTTCAAATTCCTTTTTTCCAGCTTTATGTTTATCAAACCACTGTTTCACTACTTCCTGTTGATGCTTAAAACGTTCTTTCACTCTCGCATTAGACTCTTCTACCTTTAAGAGATTATAGATTCTAATATGTAGGATTTCATTATCTGTGCCTCTAGAATCCTGAGCTATAATGGAAGATGGTAGCATAATGTTAGGAGGAAATAGCTTATTTTCCATAAACGAGGGTATATGGTGACACACCTAAGGAATTCTTGGGAGTGACCCTATTATCCCAAAGAGCATTCAGTAATGCTAAATGCCAACTTCTATGGTTTTCTATCATAGTCCTTTTTAAGATTCTAATGAGATTCTTGTTTGTAGATTCTGCCAAACCATTTCCAGCTTGTGGGTAATAGTTCACAGAATAATGCAACTTGATTCCTCTTTCATGAGAAAATGCAGTTAATCTAATAGAAGAAAAATAAGTAGCATTATCAAAAACTAGGGAAAATGGAACCCCAAATTTGGTCATAATATGATCTTGCAAGAAATCCATGACCACATCTTCATTCACTTTACGTAATGGAATGGACTCAACCCATCTAGTGAAGTAGTTAGTTGCTGTAAAAATGTATTTGTGTTGCAAGGAAGAATCTGGTTTTATCTCTCCAATGATATCAATCCCTTATTGCTTGAATGGTTCTGTTATCATCATAGGATTCAATGGTCCTGATGCTTTGGTTTGTCTTCCCCCACACCTCTGGCTGATATCACACTTTCTAACATGGGCATGCACATCCTTGAACAATATGGGCCAATAGTATTCAGCTCTGGGAATCTTATGGGTTGTCGAATCTCTAGAAAAATTACCTCTAGTAGGCCCATCATGTAACTCTGCTATGACCTTCTTCGCATCTTCTTTCTGTAAGCATCTGAGAACAACTCCATCATAATTCTTTCTAAATAATATTTCGTCAATGATCTGATATGAAGTTGATTTAAGGTGCAATGCTCTTCATTGTTTGGAATTCCAATGTTCTGGAAACAATCCTTACTGAAGGTAATGAACAAGGTCTCGGTACTAGGAATCTGGAGCTGTGTAAAGAGGACATACATCCATCATATGTAACTCCGCTTCATTGTCCCAATTGTTTTCTTCATTGTTTTTTCCTTCAGCCATTAGTTTGCACAGTCCTTTCCCTTTAACTATGGATGCTGGTTTGAATTCGAGGTCATATTCTTGTAAAGCTGTTACCCAGTTGACTCTTCCTTCTCCTAAATATTTTTGTATGAAAAGACACATTACAACTTGGTGTGGAACTATTACCTTCATCCGATTCTTAAGTATGTACAGCCTAAAATGTTTTACCGCTTTGAAAACTGCATAAGCTTGTTTATTGACAGTTGGGTAATTCAATTCGGCTCCTTGTAGACCAACGATCATAAATGATATGGGATACTCATCTCCCCCATCTTCCTTCTTTGTAAGCACCACTGCTAATGAATCGTCAGATGCGAAAGTGTATGTTAGAGGAGCAAGTCGGTATGCCGACTTGAACGATAGACGACTTAGTGGATCAGCCGACTAAGTCAGTCGGCTGGCTAAACTAGAGATTAGGTCAGCCACCTAAGGTCGTGTCGGTTCACCGAACCGATAGGTAGTTATTTTGTAACTATTTTTAAATCATATATATTATGTTGTTGAGCCATATGAGAACTTGGTTCAGTTCTCTGTATTGTATGAACCCACTCATGTTAATATAATCTATTATTTCCTCTACTTGTTCTTATCTTCTGTCTTTGTTATGTATGTATGTTATGGTACGTATTATTGGTAACCTTATGTGATATGTGAGATTACAACATTGGTTCCATTGCCGGTAGTACATGTCTAAAATGTATGCAAGTAGATGATATTAGAACAGGAGATTAAGGACTGGTGGAAGCGTAAAGTTACAAATTATTTGTAAAATTATGCATGAACAAACAGATTAATGACCACACAAGAAAAAGAAAGATTATTTACAGAGACACATGAGAAGTTTGTAGAATCAATGCCCCAACCTCTGAAGAAACTCCTCGATCAAAAATTCGAAAGGGACTAAAGATCAACAGTTGCTAGAAAAATCGATTCATGGGGGAAGAACAAACTTGTTGGAGTGGTTTGAAAACATCGCCGATGAATTATGTGAGGAAGAAGCAGTAGAAGAAATGACTTCGGGGGAAAGCATCAAGAATAAATTCTACATAGACCTCACTGAGCAATTCTTGTGTTCCTTACCGACCTTGTTGTTTAAATTCCTAATCGAGAAGGGAGTAGGTCATATTGTCGAACCTCGTCCATCACTTTCCAGACCGCCATTAAACCCTAAATGGGCAGAAAAACAAAAGAGGTGGGAAAAATTCATTGCAGAAAGGGAGTGGGAATACTTCATAAGCAAGTAGACCGAACTATCCGGGATTTCTAAAGCATTGGGCAGGCTATGGGGTGGTAGCTGGTCATATGTCAAGATAAAGTGGAGTGGATTCTAGTTGACTAAAAGTATATACCAATCACTAGTAAGGAGAAGTTGACTAAAAGGAAATCAAGAAGACGGTGTCACACAAAGGTATGTCGGAGCTCCAGAAAATAGAGAGGGAGGAGAGACAACAAAGAAGGGAAGAAAGAAGAGAAAGAGCATTAGCAGTGCACAGAAGAATGAATACTAGGGCGACCGACCAGGAAAGAAATCTACCAGAGTTGGGTCATGACTGACAAGAAGAAGGCATGGAAAAAGAGGCATCCCCTATGGAAAAAGAATTATGGATAGAGAAGCAAGAAGCTCTCCAATTATAAGCTCCTCAAGAAGGAACAACTCTGTCTCCGTTGGATCTGCATACCCAAATACAAGCCATTTTCAAAGAGGACCTCGGACTAGGAGCTGGTGAGTTTGGTATATGGAGTCGACTAGACGACGAGACATAAACTGGTAGACATCTTATTATTTGTCAACCAGAAGAATAAAATTGGGTTATCTTTCAAGTGGTACCCTCCAACTGAAGTATCCATTTACTTTTACCAACAAATGAAGGAGCACCCCCCGTGTCAAATACAACTTTGGAGGACATAGAACATTCAGAACTATGGATAGATAATTGCAGTTGGACATCAACAGAAGAGGTCGAAACCAACTGACTGCTCATCGAAGACGAAACTACAAAAACAACCGACAGGAAAAAGAGTTATTTCGACAATAGTTATGCAGAGAGGAATAAACAAATAAACCCACGACCCCCACCCCCACCTCCACCACCGCCACCTCCTGAAAGTAGTGACAATGATTCAAACATGGGTCAATGGTCAGCACACATTCCTCTATATGAGGGTGATGAGGACCCCAGACTAAATTGGTTCATCTTTGAGTCGACTTGGTAGGCTAACCAAGTTATGGAGGAAGATAGACAGATGGTGCAGTTCGTTGGTGCCTTGAGGAAAAGGGCATTAATTCGGTACATGAGATTTTCTGAAAGACAAACCCGAGAAACCAAAGCTGATATTAAAGCACAATTTCTATAATTTTTCAAAACTCCAGATGCAAAACATCTGGCTGCAAAGAAACTAAAAGCAACATCACAGAAGCTAGGAGAAGCTTCCCGTGATTATGATAAATGTTGGAAAGACCTTCTTAGCCAACTCGACTATGTTATTGAGAACAATTATTAATCCAGTGGTTTCCTGCAGGCTTATCTCAGAGAATCCTCCGACACATAGTATGGAGACATTCAAGTCTTATGAAGATGCGCTTACAAAATCTCTCCAAGTGGAAATGGATGAGGACATAGCCACATGCTCCACCGATCACAGACTAGAAGAACAACTTGAGATTGTGCAGAAGTCTCTAAAAGAATTAAACCTCAAAAGTGAGGATATCTGGTGCACGAAGTGCTCAATGGACGGACACTCAAAAGACAATTGTCGACAGGAAACCAACCAACAGAAGGTTCGAATCATACAAACAAAATATTTTTGTGACATTTGCTAAGAGCATGGAGAACACTTGACAAAATATTTCCCGTTCAACATAAAAAATGGCAAGGCATCTTGGTGTGCAATCTACAAAACAAAGAATCATAACACAACTGACTACCATCTGAACCTAAAGAACCGACAGAATTATCACGCAGTTTACTAGACCACTACAATTGCACAAAATAATGAGCAAAACAACTTACCAAATGATCAGAACAATCAAAGATACAACGATCGAAGATACAAGCGCCGATATGACAATCAACATGGAGGCTACGGAGGTTGAGGTCGATTCTCTGGAAATCAAGACAACCGACCACGTCGACCCATACAATGCTTTACATGTTATAAGGAGGGACATTGGCATGCATTCTGTCTATACAAGGATAGAACTGACCTCAAATTTTGTACTCATTGCAGGGTAGGGGATCACTCATTAGAGGATTGCCCTACCATGATGGAAAAAATAAATAAAAAGAAAAATGTTAATGTCTTGTTGTGTGTGCAAAAAAATGATCTACTAAATAAAAAGAGTTTGTATATTGTAACTTGACAAGGGACAAAAACAGGAAGTGATAACCCAAAAATCAGCAAAATAAAAGAGAAAAATGTCTAGCCTGATACCCTTAAAGAAAAACAAACATATAAAGAGGAAACAAATGCATTCAAAGAAATTGCACGACAAGAAGAGGCTAATGAAAATCGACATAACACAATAAAAGAGTCAATACAACTTGTAAAAAAATATAACTCAGTATCTTGGTTCATCAATTTGCTATATGAAATACAACACAACAACATCGAAAAACAAACAAAAAATATTTGTAGTTTAAATAAAAAATATAAAAGTGATGCCGACCCACTTGTCGACCTGGAAATTGAAGGAAACCATGTCCGACAAGTTGTACTTGACTTCGGATCACAAGTAAACATCATGACTCGTGACACTTGGGAACAAATGGGTAGACCTCAACTACATGAGTCAGCTATATACCTAAAAATAGCCAACCAAGGCCTAATTGAACCTATTGGAGTCTGGAAAAATGTTGATACAACTATAAAAGGAACCTCAACCAAAGTTGACCTCAAAATCATTAACCCTAAGGAAGGATCCAGCGCCTTCCTAGTGTTAGTCGGTCAACCTTGGGGTAGAAAGATGAAAGCATCGATATCCTTGGAAAAAGAGAGAATCAAATTAAAAGGAAACGGACAAAAGGTCATTGTAGCTATTCATCCATCCCAAGGAGAACATTAGGTAGAACCTATCGATGAAGAAGTTGATTCTGACAACTTTATCAGATACAGAATAATGAAGATTACACATAACCTAACACATATGGTGAACTCTACTTAGGTAATCAAGACTCTGTTGGTTATAATTCAAACGCATAATTATATGATTGGGAAGTCGAGAACTAAGAAACATAAGCAAGAGGGTGTTGGACTATCCAAAAAGTATAGAAAAAGCATACCCAACAGTGCTTCATAGTGTCCATTGTCCCAAAAATATTTGAGAAGAAAATTAGGGAATACCCTACTTTAAACCTTACAAATATAAATACTACAGAAATACCAAGATACAAGGAAAGAGAATCCCGAGTCATGCATGTAGAACAAGTTTCCAAAAATATTGGTGAACATGGTCGACTACAAAGTTTAGTAGAGACTTTTACAGGACAAGCTGCTAGATGGAGGGATACCCATCAGACAAGACTACAAACCTAGACAACAGATTCAACTTACTTTGTAGAAAGGTTTGGACGAAAGAAGTTAACCAAACATGCTCAGATACCTATATTCATCCAAGGACAGAATCCAGAATATCATATCAAGACTTGTGAAAAGGAATGGAGAAGACTTGGGTACAAGGATGAACGAGCATGGCCACACCTGTTTTCATCAACCCTCTCTAACTTACCAAAAAAATGGTATAAAATGGAAGAAGCTAGGGGTGAAACCTTCCTATGGAATGAACTCAGAGAAAATTTCATTAAAGATTTCAACTTTATACCACAAAATGAAAATTTGGTTGAAACAACAACACATATTTAAGAATTTATACAACCAACAGAAAATAAACTTCTAAAAAACAACTGACATACAATGAATTGTAACAATATACAAACCAAGACAATACCACACTGGACAAGACTACAGTTAGAAAATGAAAATACAAAAGGAAAAATCTTTAGATGGAAATCAAACCATGTTGAAACGACCAACCCTATTCGCATAGTGTTTAAAGTTGAAACAACCGACAAGGAGGAAGCCGACCGAATGATTGTCGCTGACTTCCCTACCACATTCTCCTAGTTTAAAGAAGGAATTTGACCAATCCATGAATCCAAAGCACTAGAATGGATAGATTCTAAAGTCAAAACTAAAGAATTCGACATCTCAAATGATGATCGACCAAAAATGGCAAAGATTGGAGACTACTGGAGTGAAGAGCAGACAACAGAGATAGTGAACTTACTAAAGGAGTTCCAGGATGTATTTTCCAAGGACTATAAATACCTCAAAGGCTTAGTCCATGAAATGGGTGAAATCAAAATCGACACTAAACCTAATGTTCGACCTGTGAAGAAAAGGCCATATAAACTAGCTCACAAATACAAAGATATAGTCAAAAAGGAAATTGATAACATGCTTGCAGCAGGCATCATCTATCCTATTGACCAATCAAAATTGGCAAGTCCAATGGTATTCCAACCTAAGAAACATGAGATATTCACGTTGGTATAGAAGCTATCCACTAAAGGACTCCTGTTTGAAGCTGGTGGATCCCGACAACATGGCCAAGTCCTTCAGGGACTACAAAATTTTGCAACTTCAACTTCGGTATTCAAAAGGAAACCCAAAAAGGAAGCTGAATTTGTATAACATCGGACCATGACTATCACTCCAACTGTACCGCAAACCCACCTACCAACCTCTAAACCACCCGGAGGTGAGGAAGAAGAAAATGTCGAGGGCATAAATAGAGAAATCAACCAACTATTCTCCGACTTCGACTCAACCTCTCAGATCAACATTCCACCACTCGAACACATTTTCACCAACCCAATCACACCCAACCATTCCCCAACTCCATCACCACCACCACTACCACCCCCCGATTCAGAACCCCTAATCCAACCAGCTGCATCAGAACCAACCCCACCACAACCATCAGTACCAACTGCATCCACCTATGGACCACCTGCATCAGAACAACCAGAGGCAATAGTCATCCCACCACCCCGAACAAAAAATCTTGACTCAACTTTTGTAGGTATACAGATGCCGAAACAAGTCAAAGCAGAAAAGCACAAAAATAAGAAAAAGAAGAAGGACTATCATCGATAGCCAACAATGGTCCACATCAATCTAGTTGGACCGACCACTATGGTCGATGCAACCAAACTGAGAGATCTTGAGCTAGAACAACTAGTGGAAGTGATAGCATTAGAAGCAAATATAAGGAACCATCATAGACATAAGGAACTAGACATCAAGGAAAAAAAACAAGTTAAGTTCCTTAACAAGTGCAGGGACCTGGTCTAGTCTGTCATATCAGGACCAATAGAGGTCGACACTGACAAACTACTAGAAAGAGCTTATCAACTGTTTGAAAGTGTGGTGTCAGTGCTCCAAGCATGGATTCAATAAACAAAAGAAGAGCAGAAAGAAGAAACCGTTCGACTATTGATGGCGCAACACACAACCTTTTTCGAAGCCTACAAAGTATTGCAAGATCATATGGATGAGTTTTCCATCACCGAGGAAGTACTGCGAGACTGGCCTACTTACTACGATCAAGTCTATCAACAAACTTGGTAGACCCGAAAAGGGATCCAAGCACTTGAAAAAAGGAAAACCACTAATGAGACACTCAGAAGCACAATAGAAGACCAAATAGTACTTGAGACAGCTAAGCTACAAAAAATCGAGTAGGAAGCACATCAGTGGGTGCATCAAGCCATCCCCAATCTAGAAAAAGTAGACATAATATTCCCATAGATGAAATGACTTGTAGATACTGCAGAGGAGAAGGACCAGTTTATGGGTCCTGACATGGAAAGGATAGCTGAAATTTCCATGCCAGAAAAAAATGTCGATCCTATCAAATATGACTACACTCACCATTGAGATTCAGAAAATACTGCGAAGTTGGAAATATTTCCAACATCGCTTAGTCGTGATAGCCCCATCAACTTTTGAAATCTGTGTGCAGAAAATACTAACAATCAAACATCATATCCCACGAAGAACAAGCACGAAACGAACGACTACTTACATAGGCATTTTTTTGGTACCTCCCTGTTTCTTCGAGATGAAGAAACATTTTGTTCATGCGGGAGATGTTAGAGTAGCAAGTCAGTATGCCGAATTGAATGATAGCCGACTTAGTCGATCAGCTAACTAAGTCGCTCGACCGACTAAACAAGAGATTAGGTCAGCCACCTAAGGTCGTGTCGGTTCACCGAACTGACAGGTCATTATTTTGTAACTGTTTGTAAATCATATATATTAGGCTGTTGAGCCAGATGAGAACTTGGTTCAGTTCTCTGTATTGTATGGACCCACTCATGTTAATATAATCTATTATTTACTCTATTTGTTCTTATCTCTTGTCTCTGTTATGTATGTATGTTTTGGTATGTATTATTGGTAACCTGATCTGTGAGATTACAACAGTGGACAAAATAAAATCCTCTTCAAGATTTGGACTTTTGAGAGATGGTGCATGAGTAGTAGATGTCTTTATTTTACTGAGTGCATTCTTCTCTACATTAGTCCACTTGAATTGTAAACTTTGTTTCACCATTTGTTGCAAAGGTTTAACAATTTGAGCGAAATCTGGTACAAACCTTCAAACAAAATTAATTGTCCCCATGAATGATTGCATACCTTTTTTGTTATGGGGTAAATGGATCTGTTCTATGGCCTTGATCCTTTCTGGGTCTATGGAGATCCCTTTTTTAGAAACAACGTGACCCAATAGCTTTTCTTCTATAACTGCAAACACAAATTTCCTAGGATTCAATGAGATCCCATATTTTTGACAACGCTCGAAAATTTGATTTAGATGGAATGCGTGTTCTTCTCTCTTCTTTGAAAATATCGTGACATTGTCGAGATATACTACAACACTACGGCCAATCAAACGGCAGAAATATATATCCATAACCCTCTGGAAAGTAGCTCCAGTGTTGATGAGTCCAAAGGGCATTCTTCTATAACCAAAATTTCTCCATTTTGTTCTGAATGTAGTTTTAAGTCTATCCTCTTCAGCTACCAATACTTGATTATAGCCAAAGAATCCATCTAATAATGAAAATAACTCAGAACTCGAAACCATCTGCAATATATGTTCCATGGGTGGGATTGGATAGTTGTCTTAATCTAAAGCACAATTTATGTTTCTGAAATCCACACATAGCCTGATTTCTCTAGATTTCTTCCTTACTGGAACCAAATTTGAAGCCCATTCTGAGTGTCTGACTTTGAATATAATTTTGGCATCCAATAATTTTTTCACTTCACTCTGAATTAAAGGCTCCAGTTTTGGATGGATTTTTGTCACAGGCTGTTGATAAGGCTTGAATCCAGATCTAATAGGGATGACATGTTGTATAATCTTAGTGTCATATGTTTTAAGTTCTTCATATGTCCAAGCAAACACATCTTTGTATTGTTTGAACAAACTAATGAACTTGTTTCATTCACCTGGAGAACAACACTTTCCCAAATTTACGTATCTGTGATTAACTTCAGTTCCCAAATTTATTAGCTTGAATTGTAAGGACGAGCTATGAGTTTTGAAATTTGCTGGCCTCCTGAATTTGTTGTCTAGATCAAACATTCACTCTAAGGTCCTGACTCCTTTAGGAATAAAGTTGTCAAATTTTAATTCAGCTTGGTGTTCTTCATCATCTATTATTGCTCCTTTGAAGGTTTCATCATTCATCAAACATTCCAATATTTGTTGATCATCATAAAAAACTCATAGATTGGTAATAATGTATGGAACAAAAGGCCTAAAAATTAATTCAATAGAACATCTGTTATTTGAAAGTACAAGCCTTGCAGCTGAGGTAGCTAAAAAGTCAACTACTGTATTCTTTAGTCTAGGAATGGATACAATATTAAATGCATAAAAAATTTTAAGCAAATCCCACACTTCATTCTGGTAAGATTTTAAATGAGGTGAAATGCAATGTATCTGATTTCGAATTTGCTTTACAATTATTTCAGAATCCCCATACACTTTCGGATTTTCTACTTTTAATTCAATTGCTTTTCTTAGTCCCTAAACTAATGCTTCATATTCGGATGTATTATTGGTACATTCATACTCTAATCTACATGAAAGAAAAATTTTATTTTTCTTTGGATCAATCAGGACATAGCCAGCTCCTGATCCTTCCCAAGTTTTAGATCCATAATAAAAAAGTGTCCAAAAACTATCTACTTCTAATATACTTGAAGCAAAAACTACATCTGCAACTAAGTCTACTATTTTATAGTCAAATTCATCAGCCCATGAAAATCGAAGGAGATCGGGCTGTGTGTCTGGTGTACCGCTAGCTTCTTTTGCTTGGTAATTTCCCATTTCAAGTTCAATAAATTAATTTCCTAGCACAGAATTCACTGGTTCATTCTTACCCTCCAACTGAGTAACATTGTGCTTCATGTGGGGATCTCTTAACACTTTTATTTGATTGGGACTTCCCTTATAAGGAAACCATATATGTGACCAATATGATGCAAAATATCCCTTTAGCTTTGCTGACCAATCCTGAATCGAAACAAGTCCATAAGCTGCAGGTATGTCTGCTACTACAATATCGATGAACTGACATAACTTTTCATTTGAAGATAATCGAATCAGAACATCCTCCATTTCCCCAATTACCTTCACAAATGTTCGATCTAACTGAATAACCTTCCAGGTAGATGGTTTGGGTTGTCCATTTATCTTCTTGTAGATGGAAAGTGGCATAACATTGAATGATGCCCCTGATTCTACTAAACAGTTGTGCATGTTCTAGTTGAAGATTTCAAAATTTAGGAGAAATGGTGGGGTTTTTTATTTAGACTTACCTCCCACACTTGCTTTCCCAATTTATTCTTCTTCAAGTTGGTTGTCGGTGGGAAGCTTTTCTTCTGGTTCTTCAAGTGCTTTTAACAATTTTTCTTTCTATTGAGGCACATTACACATTTCAAACAGTGAGATATTTGACTTAGCCCTTTTAATATCTTCCACAATATTATACTCCATCTTATGTTCTTCGGGATTCTTTTTTACATTTTCAATATTCTCTTCAACAGGATTAACATGCATGTTAATTTTCTTTGGATTTTGACTCGTAATGGTGAATTTGGGTATCTTATCAGCTGGGGTGCTCTTCTGAATCTTCTTTACATTCTCTTGAAGTTTCTTGATTTTTGAAAGTATCGAATTGTCTTTATTTATCAAACCCTGGCTTCTTGTTGTCATGTTTTGTTTCTGATGTTTCTTCCTATTTCCATGAACCTTCCTCATATGTATCAAAGAGTGAGACACAGTCCCATAAAACCAAAACATCCTCTTCTTGTTTTTCTATGGGTTGATTTTTTTTTCTTCCTGCTCATTATCTTCTGTTAGTTTAGAGTCCAACAGTTGATTCATTACTAATGTCATCGAATTGATCCATTGAGGAAAATTTTTCTCAGAATGATGCTGCTGATTAAAGGTGCAAAAATTATCCATCCCTACCTCAGTTAAATTCATTGATGCAGGATTGTGTGGAGGAGGTTTAGATTGATTGTTATCTTCTCTCCTTTTATAGTAAGTCTTGTATGCTTTATGAGCCTCCTTTTCTTTCTCCAAATCGATCACTCTGTTGGATAGCTTCTGCACCATCTTTACCATCCCTTCAAAGTCATGTGATTTCTCATCCTTAGGATTAGTCAGTAACAATGCTTTCTTACCAAAAAAAAATTCTCCCGACTGCTCAGAATAATCTTCTATGCTCTATTTTTCAGCTTCTACCCTCTCATCTTCTTCATAAGTTTCTGACATCCTAGAAAACATGGCCAATTTAGGCCCTAGAGATGAAGTATAGTATTCACTCAAAACTTTATCAGATGGTTTATCAGTTGCAGAAAATTCTTTAGATAAGCAGCAAACCTTTGGGTGAAATTATGCACTTTTTCCTTTCTTTCTTTCTTTAAAGTGCATAACCCTTTCATTAGAGCTGCATGAGTTTTTTGGACTACATATTTACTTCTAAATATTCTTTGAAAATTATCCCAGTCTATGATTGAGTTTGCAGGCAGAGCGAAATACCATGAGGCTGCTGCTCCTTTCAGGGTATGAGGGAACAATCTGCAGATTCCATTTCATGTTCTCCAGCCCATAGTCCTTCTATAGCCAAGTAAAATCTTTCCAAATGATCATCTGCCAAAATATTTTCACTTGGTTCAAACTTAGGCAACATTTTCTCAAAATCATGAGGTAAGTCATGAAAGAAGGTGCTAGGTTTAGTGGTGATATATCCCTCCATGCAGGTGGTGGATTTGGTGGGTTAGGTGGCTGATTTGCATTTACATTTTCCATGATTTTAAGTGGAGAGTGAGGTGGTGAATGAACAAGGGAATGAACAGGTGAACTGTAAGGTGTATCTGGGTCCAATTCATTCATAGGTTGAACAACTTCTTCTAAGGATGTTTCTACCAGTTTTCTAAATATTAAACCAACACTATATCTTCCAATATAAAATGGTCTTTCTTCTGATACTCTCTTCTAGGTAAGGTAGGGATAATCAGTAATCCTCCAATATTCTTCGCATAATCCCTAGTAAATCTTCTCAAATCGTCAACTACTTCGTTATCGACAGAATATAGATGCTCTTTACCCTTTTCTTCCGGAGTTGGATTGGGAAACAAATTTCTTTCAAAACTGTCACCAGTGGAATAATTTCGAGGAAATGGGTTTCCTCAGCTAGCCATGCACTAGCTACCCTCCTTCTAGCGCCAAAAACTATTGACACCTAGAAATTTGTAGGTAACAATAGTTAGGGATTCTCCCAAGTAAATGTTCCCAATTATCCCGTTACTATTTGGTATGGGGAATCCGTCAGGTTTATGGTCCGGCTACCGTCGGTCAAGTAACAAAAATAAAAAAATTTACTGGTTACGGCCCGGTCCACCGTGTATATTTTAGTTTTTTGAATTTAAGTATGATATGAAAGTTCCTATCTAAGAATGTAGACTGATATAGAATATGAGGAGTGGTCACAATGTGATGCACATGTTCTTACCTCTCATCTTAACTCACTTGCATCTAAATCACACACAACAAGAAACTAAAACTAACTATCTAACCTATCCCCAGGGAGAAAGATTATCATTTATCAATGAGTAATGTATTTCTGCGCATGGATTAAGAAAAATCACAAATAGCTGTTACTTAATTCAAAACACATGAACATTAATCGATATGTGAACAACAAGATAGCTCATTGATTATGAAAATCCTTCATTATTCATAGTGGAAATTTCATAGAATAAACTAGAGTGCATTCATAACAAGAACATAGGTTCAAAGAGTTAGAACGATCTCACAGTTAATGGACAACAACTAAAAATGAAATAGTTCACATTCAACAAATCCACAGCATAGCATTTGAAATATTCCACCAAGCTTTCTCCAACACGAAACTTGTAATTCTTATTGCAAAAGGAAATAGTTCTTCTTACAACATAATCTCACAAATCTATCTGGGAAACATTCCTCACTATCTAACTCTCCTATACTTATACTACAAGCAAAAATCTTGGGCTGCCCCTCGGTGACCTTTCGGCTCCCACCAAACGTTCAAAACCACCCCTTTTGTCTCTTTGTGAGTGCTCATGATTTATACAATACGTTACATTTCAAATTAAGTTTTTAGATTACTTTATAAAAAGGGACCAGCTTGGTAACTGACGAACTTTTTTATGCTTCAGCTTCTTCTTTCCTTGCCGCCTTGTCCTTTATCCATGTCTTCTTTGCAGCAATCATCTTGCCATGAACATATCATATTTTTAGACCATTTAGCGTTTAACAAAGTAACACAAACTGTATCAAAACATGCATTGTGTAAAATGAACTATAAACAATATTAATGCATGAAAATATAAGGCAAGGGAAATCCTGCAAACTGGGTCTGAAATCTGCTAAATCCACTGTCCAAACTAAAAACACAAGCCCAATAAAACATGCTCCCTCTCTCAATCCAGGCCGCATATGGACCAATTCAAAATCCTCTGATGAAAGCATGAATCCTAAAAATGTAACCGCCCATCCGAAACCTAAAATGCACTCTTCACCTCGGATAAAAACTAGACTCGCCCAAAACCCAAGGAGAAACTCTGCCGTCCCAAAAAATAGAGTAAAAGCACCCAAAAATGGTGGGAAAAAAAATCACCGGTGGGAAAATACCAAGTATCAGGTGGAAAAACTCTTCATCAGTGAAAGGAGCAACTTTGTGTTGAACAGTTAGTTCACTAAGACGCCACAATGGCGGAAGTCATACAGACTAAGGGTTCCATGGCAAAATAAAACATCGGTGAAATAAAACACTAAAAACTGTCATACAGGCATCGGAGATCAGAAGGAATAATTTCAATGCGTCGAAAGGATATTGTATTAGAAATCCACAATGGTAGAAAACAATTAGACTATGGCTTCCACAATCAAATGAAAACTTTGGCGATCGAAAACTTTGAGGACTATGAATCGGTGACCAAAAGATCAATGCTGTTGTCGTGTAGGCAACATAAAGGACTAACCCCCGATCAATAGTCAAAACCATTCTAATAGCGAAAAAAAATGTCACAAAGTAAAAAATTTGATCAATGTAACCAAGGAATCGATGAAATTAAAAACTATCCATCGGCCCATTCTTTATTTGTGCTCCGAAACGGCGGTGATATAGAAGGCTAATGCTCCGATCGTGATAAAATAAAATCACCGATAGTCCAAAAACCTATGAGATAATAGCGCATCGGTGAAAATAAGAACTGTCCATTGGGACATTCCTTGCTTACCCTTCACCACAGTGGATATGTAGAGAACTACGGCCCTGACTAAATCTTCAACAAACCTTCGACAGCAATAAAATCAAACCATTTACGAATCAAAAATTAAAGTTCCAAAGTCAAAAGCATTAGCTGGACAAAGGCATTTTTAGATCATTCAACTTTGGAAATGAAAGAAAACAGTTTTCCTCAAATAAAACTTAGAAATTCAAAATTGTGGCAGAGGAACAATAGAGTTTAGCAATCCAAAACAAATCCAGGCAAGATAAAATCAAAATGAGGGTCCAAAATTTTTAAAAAAATTGGGAAAATAGTTGCAGCTGCAACAGGTTCTCTTCTTGTGTTGAATCTGGAACTCCTCTATTAGTGCACTAATGGTGTTATTGATGAAATGAATTCCTTGATCACTCATCAAGATCTTTGGAAAACTAAATTGGGTGACAACATTGTTGAATAGAAACCTTGCTACAGTCGCAACAGTGCAATCTACCACTAGTGCTCCTTCTTCCCACCTTGTCAAGTAATATGTCATTGTGATAATATATCATGCACCGATTCTTTTTCTTGGTGGGTTGATTGGTCCCATGAAATTCCACTTCCCATTTATCAAATGGCTGCATTGTTACATGTGGCATCTCATCCCTTCCCTAAGGGCATCTCATCCCTTTGTGATGACTTCCCTATTCTTTGGAAAACATCAAAAGTCCTTGCATATTCTATCGCATCACCATTGAGAGTCTACCAACATAGTCCTACATGAAGTACCTTCCTAGAAGTTGTGTGACCTCCGTAGTGTCCACCTACAACTCTAGCATGTACTTTTGCCAATGCCCTTTCCTCCTCATGTGGTAGGACACATCGATGAAATATATCATCAAGTCCCATCTTATAGAGATCTCCGACAATCAACTGAAAATATAAGGCCCGAACAACTAAATGCTTCTTCTGATTTGTGGTGAATCCCTCTGGTTCCATTCCTATCGCTAAAAACTGGACTATTTTGTCATAGTATTCATCAACCATTCCAACCCTGAATAGTTGTGCATTGGGTGGTCCTTCCTCAATGTTTGTTGGTTCTTCCCCTATATCGATTCAGGACAAATGGTCAGGTCTTGAACTCAAGAAACCTAGCTTCATAATTATTTTGAAATCAAACTCTTGGAAGAGGAGTAGCTAATGACATATCTTTCCCCCCAATAAAATATTATTCTTGAGTCCAAATAGCATCACTGTGTACCGAAATCATCCCCATTCAGTCACAAAGATTGTTTTATGTCGATCCTCTTTCACAATCTTGTTCTAATGATAGCTGAAAAATCCATCTGTGAATGAATATATCTCATGACAACCTACTCCTTCCAACACTTCATCATTAAATGACGTTGAGAACGAATCATGAAGGAGTGCATCAATAAGAATCATGAGATCGACATAGATCTAAACCTCGCCTGTATTATTATATTGCATGACCATAGGACTGATCCACTCTAATTCATTGACTCGTTCAATGATTCTTGCATCCAACATTCTATCAAGTTCATCCTTTACTCTCTCCTTGTATCATGGATTCAAGCGATATGGCCACTGCTTCACTAGCTTCGCATCTGGATTGAGTGGGATTTTCATTTCACCCAAATCTCCTAAGATCCCTTTAATTTCATAAAACTTCATTGGAAACAAGTCTTGAAACTCATGCAACATATCAGTGATATTTTCCATATTTTCTTCATCCCAATAGTCTCCAGTATTTGTGAACTTTGGTTCCTCTTTTGTCCCAATGTTGACCTTCCGAATATTGAATGGTTGGTTAACTTTTTCTATCCATATCTTTGATGCCACGATATTAGAACTTCCTTTAGATTTTGGAATATTGATGTTCCTTGGGTCATCTCCATCATCAATCCCTCCTGTTACATTGTATCACTCCATCATCGAATTCATCATTGGTGCTTCAAGTGGGTATCGAGGGTACGCGATTGGAACTACTTCCAAAACAACATCGCGAATATGCTGGAGCACACTATGAATCACTTGTTAAACATATGCGAAACCGAGGGTGTGACTAAAACAAATTAACAAATGCTCACATGTCATGATATCTCCTCTATGCTTGGCTAATATATACAACTGTCACGGCATTTCACCCAATGTGTGTGCAAAAGCATGTACCCAATCATTCTTTAGTCGCGACACCCACATGGTATGTCATGCAATAAAATGAGCATTAGAATCATTCCTCCCATCATACTTATCGAATTGATACTGCTCCATGTCACCAAAGAGAAATTCCATCAAAATTTGACACAATGACCACCCATTGATCTATTTCTTATGAGTCTCCCACCAACATGCTGGAGTGGCCTTCAATGCTTCATCCAATGCCAGTAACCTCTGTGGTTCTGAAACCCAGTTTTCCAATTCAACAAGAGATTTAGGTAGATTAGGAAATCATCATATTTTACTAAATTGACAACCTCCTTTGCAACCTGACAGAGCGATTGAGTGATTCTTCAACACTTCCGAATCGATACCTCATGCATCTGATTCTACCAACTTTCTAGTGCATCATCAAAATCTGAAGATGCAGAGCTAGAGATTCTCCAGCCTAGCTGTCTGTCTATAGTGGAATGGACATAGTCTTATAAAATGTTGTATGTACAGTCCCAACCTCCTACAACTTCTTCCTTAACTGGTTCAACTAATCTTATTCCTTTGCTTGGATCCATTGTAATGTCCTCATTCAAATAATTGCATAGCAGGACAATTCCATCAATCCTACTAGTTCCCTAGGTTCGCTGGATACATTTGGAATTTTAATAAGGGATACAATAAATTATGTTCAGAAATTAGAATGGAATAAATATTCAATAATGGATCTAATTAAATAAATACAAGATAAAATTGAAGGGGCAATGGAGCATGGAGACACATGGAGATTATGGGGGACACACAAGCTAGAATTTCTATGCCACAAGGAATCCTCCTCTTGCGATTTCGAATCCATGGGAATCCTAATGTTATTGGATGAGTTAGAAGGCTAATACAATTGGCCATATTTATCACAGGTCTAATTTTGAAGTAAATGTAACTTACATGGGAGAGGAAGATTCAAATGGGAGCTTCTTGGACACTTTGGACAGATTCCCTAACATCTATGACATCTATGAAACCAATGTTGAATATGCTATGAAATCTATGTCATATTGTAAACCTAAAGGATGAAATATGACCATTATGACAATTCATTCCTAAATATATCATCCAATAAGGTTCTCATGTGAGTTGGGGAAGTTCAATGGGTCCCTACTTGAATTGGGGGAAGATGGAAGGCTAGGGAAGGGAGGACACATGGAAAATCTTGAGCACACACCCAAATTCGAATTGGATTGAGTTTGTAGATGGATTGGTAACCTTAAAAGGATAATTATGTTTATAAAATATAGGTATCAACCAATATAATGGATTTTTATCATTTGATAAATTTTCATTTGTGAAGAGAGAGAGCTACCGGATGACTAGTTTCTTTCCTTAGCCAATTTAGAGGGTGAAAGATTCCCATCCAAGTTGGTATTTGAAGAGTCCATTCAGGCATTTAATGGAAATTCAATGGATTTTGTATTTTCAGGTGTAATCTATATGTAATCTCTTGATTTCTTCTATTCCAGCACATTCTCTCAACCATTTCCAGTCTTTATTGCATATTCTTGCTCATGGAGCGATTGCGCTTAGGGTGAGCTATTGTAATATTTGAAGTATCTTATAATGGTCCATTTCTGATTGTAATTATATTAATATACTTTCTTATTCATTTTCATATAGTATCAGGTATAAATACCAAATGGTTATATGTAAAAGTGATTATTAATGAGTAAGCAATGACCATTTCCCCACTATATTGATGTATGCCATTGCAATGTTGATGATTTCGAATGAAAGAATTTTTATATAATATATTGATGATTAATTGATGTCCATTTATTATTATTACAAGTTTCATATCCAAAAATTAATCATTTTAAGTCATCCTACTCAGTTTATTTTCATTTGGAGAAGATTTCACTAATACAAGTGATCAATTTTGCCACGGTAAAAACGTGGCAATATCCACAGAAAAGCGTGGATATTGCCACGTCTAAGTGTTTTTTGTTCCGTGGAAACTATTTCATCGCAATAGAGACGACCCCTAATTTGCGTCGCAAGAGCGACGACCCCTTTCCGTCGCTATACCCACGCCATTCCGTCGCTATACCCACGCTGGTCCGTCGCTATATCGATGGTGGATAAAATTTTATTAAAAAAAATATTTGCATTGCTGTCGCTATATCGACGGTGGGTGAAATTAAAAAAAAAAAATACTTGCTACCGTCGCCAGCTTATCAATATCCTTCTGTTTCTTAAAGGAATCATAATGTGTGGTGCCATCTTCCTTCTCACAATGCTCTTTAGACCACTCAATCTCTGCCATAAGACATTGGTTCTTGCTTAGTTCAATTGCTACATTACCGACGTTTGCGGTATGCTTGTTTTCAGTATCTCTTGCTATTTGTAGGGCAATCGGTGCTGTATCATTATTCTGCACAATATGGATATCACCAATTCAAGAACAGGTTTCACTTTTCAGTTAGTAACAGAATAAAATTCAGAAATTTGTGATAAAAGTCCATGCCACATTACATTTTAATATCAAACTCTTAACACAATTTCAGAGGATAGATTTCAAGATTGCATAACTTTTTCTTATGGAAAAAAACCTAGCATAACTTTTACTTATGGACAAGTTCAGAAGATAGATTTCAACAATGCATAATTTTTTCTTCTTCTTCCGAATTGTATTGTATAATGGAATTCAATATTACCTGATGCTGAAGACCAATGGCTTCCAACTGTAATGATATTCCTATCATGGTAGAAGATTCTGAATCAGGCTTTGCAGTTCTACTCCCAGTTATGGATTTTTCTAGGACATGATTCAAAACAGAACCATATCCTATATGCTCTGAAAAACAGTGCTGTTCAATATTATCGTAAGGTTCTTCCTGGCTCTGCATTGTCAAGTGAAGAATGTTCAAAATGGTCTCAGAATTATCAATACATGCTATGCCTTCACTTGAACATAACATGTAAGTGCCAAAAGGTTTGTATGGGATTCTCTTGGAAACCATGTCTAACTCCCTTGGAGAACCACATCCGTAGTTTGATACTGCATAAGTATACTGCAGGAAATTATCCAAAAGAGTCCTACAAGCATCTTGAATAAAAGAATCAGGTTTATTAGAACTGTCATTAACCATTATGCCATGCCAATGAGGCAAAATAGTAATCAAGGGCTCAGCAATGGACTCAAATGGTGCAAGGAACATCTGAGGAACAATATCATGCTTGGAAACTAGGTGACAAAAGTTGCCTCCCCAATTGTCATGACCAACTGCTTCGACAAGTCTTTCATCTCCCACTAAAGGGCAACCAAATGTTATACAAAAGGGCGAGCTTTGCCTCAGCCTCTTTTCCAGTAACCAAAGTGTGGCCAAGGTTGCAACTGCCCCTCCTAAGGAATGACCCACAAATATAATGGGTTTCAAGTGCCTTTGTTTTGAACACGTATACATTTGCATCTGTTTGATCAAGGAAGAAATCAACACAATGTTAAAATAATTGACTAAGCATTCCCTCTTTTTATGAATCTAAGATCAGTTTGTCTTGAAAGTTAAATTTGTTTACCTTCGCTTGGAAATATG
>LPNX010775227.1:4740-22823 GCA_001517045.1 Pseudotsuga menziesii
AGCTGGATGCAAAACTAGATGCAATATTGGGCCCAAATTTAGATGCAAACCTAGATGCAACGCTAGATGGAAAATTGGACACATAATTTGATGCAAAACATGGTGCAAAATTGGGTGCAAGACTCGATGAAAACAAAGGAGTAAAATAAGACGCAACATTGGATGCAAAATTGAGCGTCAAACTGGGTGCAAACAAGGATGTAACAAATGACACAAAAAAAGATGCAATACAAGATGCAAAATTGGGCGTAACAAAAGATGCAAAAAATTGGGTGCAAAAATGGACGCAAAAATGGATGTTAAAAAGGACGGAAAAAAAGATGCAATAGATGGCGTTTTATGAAATTGTACAATAGCACCAGGTTTAGCGCCAGATTGTTCACCAAAATTGGGAAAAAATTACACTAAAATCCGGCGCTAAATTCGACGCTAAATCTAGTTTTTGTTGTAGTGTGTTAACGTTATGACCATATTTATTAAATTATCATGAATTGATTATAATATAAGCTTATACAAATTTGAATAGTAATTACAACGTAGTTAATTAGGGGAAACATAGGTACTTGTTGTAATGAACACACTGTAAACTTATCCATACTAATCTAAGTTGTAAGCTGAGATAAGTGAGTTGATTCCTTGTATTGATTGTAATCTAAACTATTGTCATTGATTACACATAATGCTTGTATTAATTTAGAAAGAGATGGTATTATGATATTCAATATAGAGAGATATATAATGTGAAAGTGATTAGAATGTTACTTGCCTCTACATAGGTTATGCTTATACAAGACACTACTTTTGTATAGATCTATGATGAAGCTCATGTTCATAAGAGTTGAGTTAGTATCATGTACAATAAGCATGATCTCATATTACTTGTACAATGAGTAAGAGGTGAAGATTGGCAATGTAGATCAGATTATATTACTAGCATTTGCACCAAGAGGTGCAAAAAAACGCCGAGAGGGTAAAAATATTATGTCTTTTTGCAAGCCAACCTTTGCTTTTTACCTTGGGAAAGTGCATATTAATAGTGAGTTTTGAAATTTTAGGTTAAGACATTTATAATTGAGTTTTTTTGGGGTTTCGATTTTGGATTATAAAGTGTGCAAGAAATGATAAAAAATAATTGATAGTGACTTAAAATTATCGCGTACAATGATTATGCCGAAAATTGCGAATAACAATAATATAGTTCAAGTTCCTGCAATCCGCAACCCGAAAATTGCGGGATGAGGGTTTCGGAAAAGTTTAGCCGGATGACGATGGACGGTATACATGTTATTTGAGATTTGATCGAGGGATCAAATGTAGTCCGTAGATGATATTTGCGTGATGGATTGAATCGGACCAGCTTGGCGAAATATAAAATGTACCCATGATCAGGCGGTCCAAATGAAGGCAGGTTGCAGATCGAGGGTCTGTGTTGATTCCGTTGAATTAAATTGTGTAGATATTGATAAGAAGCTAATCCACGGTGAATATAATTGGAGAAGAAAATGAAATATATGTGGTTCAAGATCGATTGATGAACCAAATCTCTCAGCGTGGACGAAATGTCTCGATGAACCTGGTACAGAAAGGACATTCCCACGTATGATATGTTTTTTCTGACTAGTAATTGAGTCCCTAGACGCCATTCACAACATTCTATAGGTCAAGATTATATTCCCAGCATCGTCTGTTGTCCCAAATCTGAGGATCCATCATGAAATTTAGATATTTGAAACAGTAAATCTTGCCTCTACATGAAGCAAAGAAATACGGCCAATCGAATTCGTTCTTATCCCACCTGCAACATTTGTGAAAGGGAAAGGAAGGTCAAGTCCAAATTCTCCAAATTCCTTGACCCACCTAGGCAGCAACATGGGAGAACACCTAAGGTCTTATCCATGGCTAGTATGATAATTGAATATCAAAGGAGATGACTTAACTGAATTTTTTGCAAGGAGTGAAGATCCTCACTCACTTGTCACTTGTACTATTGTTATGATTGCCAGTTGTCAAGTATGCAGCTATGCTGGTAAGGTCTTTTCTAGTCTGTCTGGCTCTCCCTATATAGTGCCACCATCCGGAGCTGCTGAAAAACAAGGATGAATGAGCACTGAGAGGAAGGCCAAAAGTGCTCAATTACATGAGGGTTTGAGTTTCCTTTTAGACAGCAATGGATGTGTGGTTCCAAAAGCTCATTTGTCAGGGAATACTGATGGTCAGAGAATATGAAATTATGTTCCTTTATCATCTTGGTTGTCTGCACCAAGAAATTTCCAACCACCAGGGCCTGGATGTGATGCACTTTGAATATTTTCGAATAGGAATACTTACAGTTGCACAATACGACAATTTTCCTGTCTCTAGAGTGTGTCCCCAGAAATCCTCAAAGAGGTCATGGCTTCAAAAGTCCTACTGCATGGGGGCCATGTTCAATGATAGGCAGTCGGAGCGAATGCTCGTACTGGGGTGACGGGTGTCCGAAGTCTTCATCACCTCATTTGTAATTCCCACTTGCTAATTTTCTCTGAGGTGGTGACGAGGTTGAGGACATACTCCACTGTATTTCCTATTGGAGAGCCTATTTCATGGGAGGTGAAGAGAACAAGAATGGTTGTCTCCAAGAACCCTCATACAACAATGTTACTAGCACATAGGGGAATTGTGGACAAGGGTGAGCACAAAAAGCACATAAAGTCGTTTGGCAGTAGGAAACCATGCAGAAAGGCACCATTGAGCACGAAACACACAGGCAGGGAAGGACACATGGCTAAATCAATAGACAAACGAGTGGTTGAGCACAGTGTGCTTATTGCATCCAACGTTATACCTTTATGTAAGTTTATGCTAATAGACTTGCAAATTCATTATGATTAATATATTTCACAAGAGTTTGAGCGTTTTGGGGCTTCAAACCATAGCCCTATCATAATATTAGTTGGTAAAGGTTTGTTTATGGTTAATTTATTCCAAAAGAGTGCTTGCTTATAACATCAATATTAATAGTTTATAGTTAAACTTGGGGTCATAATAATTTAGCTACATTTCAGGATCATTTGGACTTTGAACAAGAGACCGAGACTAATATTGTGTAGTCAATAATGGGCAATGGTAAAGAAAATCATAATTTACTTTATGTAACCAATTTAACTAACAACCCAAGCTATGAAAGCATTTGTTAAAGCAATTCTCTGATGCAAACTTTAGTGACTCTCAATTAATTCGTTTAAGAAAATATTTCAAGGTCTTTTTGTTTAATTAGTGTGTTTTTTTGTGCTTAAGAGAATAATGGTAATTATTTCAAGTTTTATTTGTTTTAGTAATGGCTCTTCCACTTTCATTTGCACACAACCAGGGAGCAGATGAACTGATTCAATAGACAGACGAGTGGTCAATGCTATAACTTTCTGTAATTTTATGCTAAGAGAGATGCAGAATCATTATAATTATTACATTTCAGAAGATTTTGAACGCTTAATATTAAAAATCTTATTAACAATGTTAGTTGGTTAAGGTCTGTTTATTTCTATAGTTGTGCTTAATTTATGGTTAATCTATTTGAAAAGAGTGCTTGCTTATAAGAGCAATCTTAATAGCCTATGGTTAAACTACGGGTCCTTTTACATTGCTAATAATTCAATTACATTTCATGATCATTTGGACTGTTGATCCAAATATATGAAAGCAAATTTTAAAGCAATTATGTGAACCAAACCTTAGTGACTCTCAATGAATTCGTTTAAGAAATTATTTCAAGCTCTGTTTGTTTAATTAGAGTGTTTTTGTTATTACTTAAGAGAAGAATGGTAATTATTTCAAGTTTTATTTGTTTCATTGAATCCATTATTTCAAGTTTTATCAGTGGCATGTTTAACCTCCTTTTAATGTTGTATGAAATATTTAAAAATGATTACAACTATTGGCATTTGTTTTTATTTATTTTTAGATTATCATTAGGTGGGTAGTTATTAGGGAGGTGTTTGTTCATGAAATATGTTACAAGCAGTGGTTATAAAACTATAAAACTTACCAATGTGTCTGTTCTAGAACTACCAAAGTGTAAGTACAACAGATCCCATGTCATTATGACATAGGAGCCCAAATTTTACATACGAAGATTACTTGGTAAGACTCTTCGTAAATCTTAAAGGGTTTTATTAAGATTTTATTTGATTATTGGGATACCTTAACTTACCCAATTTCCAAAAATTTATGTTTGATTTCTTTGTTTTGAATGCAGAATGATGAATTTTTGTTTGGATTGTTTTAACATCCCGCAACCCGCAAATCCACAACTTGCGGAGTGCGGCAAACCTTTCATTTGATATTTCATTTTTCAAACCCGCATCTCGCATCCCGCAAATGGGGGGTGCGGGAGAGTTTTTATATGTGTTAATTTTAATCAACCCGCATCCCGCGTCCCGCAATGTGCGGAATGCGGGTTGTAGAGTTCTTATTATTTTCGTTTGGTTTGTGTCTGCCCGCAACCCACATCCCGCAAAATGTGGAATTGCGGGCTACGGAGCTAATTGAATCAAGTTTGTACTATTTTGCGTTCCCACATCCCATAAGTTGCGGAATGCGGGTTGCAGAACAATTAATAAATTTGTAAATTTTGTTTTGATCCCGCATCCCGCAAAGCTAATCCTGATGTATTTTGTCTTCGCGGTAAATTGCAAGATGCTGCAACACACAACTCGAGAAATGCGGGATGCGGGTTTCGGGATGCAGAATGAAAAAGTATTTGCAATATCTCGTTATGAAACCGCATCCCGCCAAGTTTAATCTCAACCGTCCATTTGTTTTAATCCTACTTTCCTAATTTGATGCGTGTAAAAATATATATAACCTGGTCTTTTACAATTTATTGACCACTTTTTTATTGTTGCGAATTACTGCGGTGTGTGAATTTTATCTGCGTGAATTATTGCTCTGCATAAATTTTACCAGGAAATTTTATCACAATCTAGTTCGATTATAGGTTAGTATTTTGGTCATTTCTTCATTCAATTTATTACTGTAGTCAATCGTGAATTAGTTTTAATTTTCGCTTCCCATTGTTTTTTCTTTGAAACGCAGTTTTTCCAATTAGCAACAATGGCAAGATCTACTCGCTCCAAAAACATGGAAAAGATATGTTCACCAAGGATCCGAACTTTAGTGTTTTCTCAGATACCAGTGGCAGAATCACTGAAACCTACCAAATTGAATGGTCTAGGGTTTATGAAATTTTTGACAATGACAAATTTTCTGATATTCAAGATAACCAGTCAGCCTACAAAAGAATCAGGGATTCTGGACTTCATTCTCTTGCTGCTAGACTTGCTATCCTCCCATACAATGACACAGTCAAATGGATAGTAGGACATGTGGACTTAAAATCCCGTTGTTTGAACGATAGTAGAGGGTTAGAGATAGCCAATCTTCATCCCGACGTATTTACGAAGGCTTATGCCCTTAAACCGGTAAGACAACCCCTTACTGCAGAGTTTCCCAAACCTCCAAAAGTAGGTTCAATTTCGAAGAAATGTTAAAATCGTGGATGCACCAACCTAGTAAATTCTCGAAGAGGTCTGACGAGCTTTACCCTGTTACTTGGTTCAAAGAACCTTATTCCTTATTCGCAGCTATGTTATGCAAATTGTATGGCCTTCCTAATTGTTCTATGTTCAAGACTGAATGGGCTCCAGTAACTCATCATGTTTTAGCAACTGGCAATTCTTTCCCATGGGCATCCATGTTGTCGCTAGAACTCAAAATTTATATCCAAGAGTACCAGAAGGCCACTTTTCCTTCTAAGTTTCAATTAAAGAAATTTAAGCTGTTATGAGAACCTGGGAAGACCTAGAAGAAACAGTAGGTGAATCAATTAAAAGATCACAAGCTATTTGTGGCAGGAGATGGTATGCAGTTGATGATATCATGATTGACTTGTCTTTTCCTACCATGGTCCTTATTGAAAATTCTTGTCCGCCCGGGTTGGTGATCGAGCAAGTTGAGCAACGCAGGGATGAAGAAGAGGAGAAAATCAAGGGACTTGATTGCATCAGTATACATGATCTGGAGCAGTTTATCAAGTAGCCAATCGTAATGGAAGGGAAGATTCATATCTTCATCCTATTATGGCATAAATTGGCAAAGAATGAGCTTGAAAGTCATAGGTGTAATGCTCAAGTTGGCATTGAATTTGTCAATTACCCGGATATTGAGTAGTTGCTACGAATTTGGAAGATTTGGAGAGATTTCTTAGGATATTAGCTTTGTTAGTTTTGATCCCCTTTAGGGGGGATTCCTTTGATTGTAATAATTATTTTAAGTGATGATCTCTAATGTATGAGGTCTCTGGAACTTTTGGAGAGGGGAGACTGATGCAAGGGGTTGAACAATACTCCTGTATTTCTAAAGGTTTTGAGTAATTTATTACATCAATTTCTGAATAAAAACAGTGTTACAGTTCCATATCTCTTGTACTTTATATATTAAACTTCTTTGACAGATGTTGGTCTCTCTATTCCAAATGATCAGATAATACTGTGATTCATTTGCAATCAATTAATATGTTTGTTTAACTTTGATTTATCTCTGTTATTTCTAAATGCATTAATAAAGTCTCATGAAATTTCTTTTATGAATGTCTTTATCTATTTCTGTGAATGGTTTAGCAGTAAAAGTTTCAAAGCTTATAAGTTGGTTTTTCAACTAACTTGAGCGCTTACAGGTTATCTTGAATGCCTTAATTATGTTTTATTTTTAATTAATTTTCATTGATTAACTGAGATTCAGTAATTAATTTATTTACAAACCAGAAATAAATAAATAATAAAAAATGTAATGAAGTATATATGTATATTGTTGAATTCACTGTCAATTCAAAAAAACAGTACATATTTTACATAAACACATGACTAAATAAAAACAATACATCTATACATCAGACAATGAGGCGATTCAAGCAAAAGGTGGTTTTAAAGACTTTGAAGCAAGTAAGCTTTCCTCTTGTTTTCTACGTTCAAGATATCGATTGCCTTGCATTCAAGAGTATCTGGAAAAGGAGAAAGGTGAAGCAATGCATAGGCCTGAAATAGATGTAACTCTTGATATTGCAGTGAATGTAAGTCCTTGTCTGTCAATGTTTCCAATATCTATTGTTACATCTTTAGGGTCATACCTTGGGATTTATGAATTGTTAAACCCCATGCCATTTAAAGTGGTATTTGTCTAAGGGATCTCCTTTTTATTCAAGATATTGGAACATGAGTAGGATTAGAAGAATCCCATAAGGGTCCTTTGTAATGCACACATTCGACAACAACAAACGATAGCAAGGTAGGAGGTTTCTCATTTGACTTGTAGACAATATGAATGAATTTCCCAAGTGAGCCGTTAACAAGTCCTGCTTGAACCCATAAATTAGCAGTTAACATGACTTGTTGACGAACAACAAGAAGGACCTTTAATGGCAATTGTTCACCATCAATGGATTTGATGGGCATTTTGGTTTCGTTGTTCTGCAAAGCAATGTGCAATTGGCATATTAAGTTGTTTCAGCGTGTGTTTGTTGTGCAGTGCAACAAAACTATTTGTGGGATACAAATGGATAGATTGTTCAAATGAAGAATTTTCAACAAATGAAAGGCATGAGGTTGTTCTTGTCATTAGGAATTCCCAATCTTCAACAGTGGGTGTTGCATTTCGAAGGTTTAGTGAGAGTTTCCGAAAGGCAGTTTGAGAAGCACTATTTCCAGCTTGTCGAAAAATTGTTTCAAATGTGATAAAAGTATAAAATGTACACCAAAGAGAAGTTCCAATAGATGAGCCTGCACACATGAGGATGTCTTTTACAGGAGGTAATTGTCCAAAGTCACCAAGAAGAATTATGGAACAACCACCAAATGGTATTGTAGATTGCAAGGGCAAAGCTTGACATAAGTGTGCATCAATTTGAGTCAACATTTTTGGACCAATAAAGCTCATTTCATCTACGAGAATATAGAGGATATGGCGAAGTTCTTCTTGATGTTTTGAAAGGGATTGGCCTTCAAGAGGGTGCATTTCACCAATGGGTATTTGAAGAGTAGAATGTATTGTAGATGCATGTATGTTAAAAGTAGCAACACCAGTTGGAGCAAGGAGAAGAAGTGGGCAGGCATTTTGTTCAGATGCAGTTTGAAGTGAAAATTTGAGGCAAGATATGAGGTAAGATTTTCGGGTTCCTGCAGTACCTTGAATTACCAGTTTTAGCGGTTGAGCATATGTACTATTACTGAATTGGGACATGACAAGATCAAAGGCTATGCGTTGTGTGGGAGACAAGGAATGAGGAGAATTGGAGAAGTACGGGATATCTTCATGTAGTTGAATGGTCAAGAGATTCACCTCAATGAATGATGTTGTTGTCTAATGTAATTGGGTGCATATACTGTTATGTGACCAATTGTGATTTTTTTCAAATTCACGATGGCCAAGCATTTCAAGGTCATTAAATTCGATGTTATTGCCTGGTCTCATTTGAGATAGAAGTTCCCATTCATCCATGGTATGGGACAATGGAAACGTAATAGAATCAAAGTTTGAACCATCGGATAGAGGTGTAGAGGGTTCTTCGTCTGTGCGTTCAATATGCCACACAACATATGTTCCTTTAATCTGATGCCAATGGAAGGTGGTAGTGGGATATTTGGTATGTGTAACAACTGTTTAATTTCTTCAACCTCAGTTCTAGCATTGGTTTGTATTGAAATAAATGATGAGGATTGCAATTCATAGGGTTCAAATGAATTTGGTGGTTGATCTGTAAAAGATAAGCTTCGTAGATGAGATGATGTAGCATTGCTATTAAAGATGCAGAATCAAAGGTGAAATGTATGCTGAAACAAGTGGCAAAGAAGCTAATGCAACTGGGTTGATTTGTACGTCCTTGTAGTATGGGTCATTTTCCATTTTGAATTGAAGGGAAGCAAGAACATGTGTTCGACTAACAAACAGTTCATATGGTTTGTTTGTAGAATTGCATTTCCGAACAACAAGTATGTCAAGTTCTGATACTAAATGTGGTAGCTATGTCACAATGTTGGAAATGTCTTGGGGGAAGCAAATAGTATGACCAGAGTATTTATATTGACCACCACGAGTATGTGTGACTTCATATGGGGTTAGCATGACTAATGAGCATCTCTTCAACCTATGTAAGTACTGCAAGGACAGGTGGTTGCTTGCCTAGATCCATATTGTTATCCAATGAAAAGTGATGCCCTTTCGTTCTAGAATACAACGTGAACAAGTGTATGCCTCATGGAACTTTTTTGTTACAATACCAAGGTAACATTCTTTGCAAATCGAGCAAACATGCATATCAGCTAGTTGGTCCATATTTTTACAAAATTGTTGATGTGCATCATTGAGTTGGTTGTTCAATGGATTTGGTACAGGAGATGGAAGTGAAGCTGAGTCGACAGGTTCTACAAGAGAATTTGAAGAAGACATATCCACACGCATACGAGCAGACCTGTAAGATGACGTTGTTTCTTCTTGTTTTTGTCTCTGTCTTGTGCATATAAAACTCTTCCTGCATTGGATTGTTCCTTGTTATGAGTTGGAATAATTCCTACAAGATAATTGTAACCTTGTTAAACACCTAGAAGATTTGATTGTTGGCAGAAACACATTTTGTACATGTATTAACTGGAAACTTTGTGGATATAAAGCAGAAGAAAAAAAACAAACGTTAATTCATTGCATAGGGGGAAGTAAGAATGTAGCTTAAAATAATATAAGTGGAGTAAATTTTGTTTTTCAAGTTGTAATTTGATAATTGTAAGAAAAAAAAAATTAGAAGAACAAAGTGTAGTGTGAGAAATTATATATGAAAAAACAAGTTACTGTAATTATTGTTATGTACAGGGTAATCAAAAGTTGTGCCCAGAAACAAGATAACAAAGTTGTGCATTTTATAAACAACATGATAGCAAAATAGTATTGTATTTAAAAACTACCATATAGGTTTTTCACCAATTTGCATAAGAAATGGTGGGTGATAGCATATACATTGGAAGTATGAAACTGCAAGAAAGTGGTACTACAAGAGAGTAAAAAAATACCCTGCTATGTTGAACAA
Organism: Pseudotsuga menziesii; assembly: GCA_001517045.1. Lineage (NCBI taxonomy): Eukaryota > Viridiplantae > Streptophyta > Pinopsida > Pinales > Pinaceae > Pseudotsuga > Pseudotsuga menziesii. The sequence goes on from LPNX010775227.1 coordinate 14,849, forward strand.
TGAAACAACGAGTTAAAATTGAGAATTGAAAGCATTCATTATAAACAATGAAGAATGGTTAAGTACCAACTTGAAAAAACGTATATATTTATGTGTCCAACTGAAATTGCCATTTATGTGTTTTCAACCATGACAATTACAACTTTTAGGCGTGCAACTCCGCAGAAGGTCTCTGTATTAACTGACAGAGTAAGAAGTAATTTTTTGTTGCAGATCCTCTGCACTATTTCATCAAGTGATGTTGTTTCAATTGAGAGAAGACACAGATCTTTTGCAGAAATTCCCATGAGTTGGTTTGCAGCATCATCAAATGCTATCACACCATGAATGGATCCGGTGACATCTTCCAAGTCAACCTTTAGTATATATTGGTAGTCACATTCAAGAAACTCTCCATCACATTTAGCACAATGCCAGATGTCTCCAACTTTCTGAGCAATCTTTTTCATGCATTGTATTTCGTCAACAAAAAGAGGGCATGCAAGGAAATAGAAGTCATCCATGTTAACATTTTTGATGGTTGCTTCAAGAGAGTACCAAACAGTGTTTTCAGATGATTGAAGAGTTTGCGGGTCCTTGATGGTGGTGACTTTACGAGAACCAAAGTGAGAGGCATTGAAATTTCGGCTCAGCGATGGTGATGCTGAACGAAATCCATTTACATGAAACCATTTTTGGAGAATTGAAGTTTGTTCAATATCTGGGTTTATAAAAACAGTAGTGTTGGAAATAGTTCCAACAGTTTTTCCATTAAATTCTATAACGCGGCCACCCTTGATTGCTACAGCTGGAGGCGTAGGTAAACCACGAAGGCTGGCAAGTTCGGCTCCTTCAATTTGGAAATGGTCACCCCAAAGTGTTATGTCAATACTATTTCCTGACATGTCACGGAGTCCAATAGTGTGCCTAAAAGTCTCAATGCCATCTCGTTTTCATATTGTGGATGATGGAGAAACTGAAATTACAAGGCCAACAAGGTCCACCATGGAATTGACAGGTATAGTTTGTATCTCATGAATAGTTTTAAAGTTAAAGCAAAAAAAGGTATTAAGGGGTATTCATTTAAGCATGGTTGGATGGTTGAGGAGGAACCTAGGAAAATCTCATTATGGCTTTTCAAATGGTTGAAAATTGGATTGGATGCTTTCACTATGCCATTTGATACTATGTACACTATTCCTATATGTATTTGTTCATACAAAGAGAGTGTCAATTCATTGAATGAAGATATATGTATTTCATCGTGTGAAGCATTAACAATGTCAAATCCAAATATTTTTCCAGACCCTCGTTGGCTTCCATATTCGTGTCGATTTGTCTTGGCAATAAATCGACCTTGAATGTTCCATACTTTGCTAGAACAGGTTAGTGATGTGAATGGAGTAGTTGATGTAGCCAAGGCAGGGTTATCATCTACTGAGCTAGTATTCACTTGAACAGAGGAACAACTCTACGAGGGAGAAGGTACAGGTGAGTGGTAAGGTGCAAGATGTTCAATAATTGTTGCATCCACTGTGATAACCTCGAGTGCAAGCAATGCGATAGTCCTGTGAGAAGAAATATGTTAGAGTTGAATAGGATATAAAAACCTTGGATGCATGAAAAGTGTGAAAATGATTAAGTGGACAAAGACAAAGTGGAAATTAAACATACGTTACACTATGTACACTTGGTAAGTTTGATTATAGATCCTTCCTTGAGTTGTCCAGTTTCTACAAGACTGCTATATATAGTTGGAAGTAATATCTCATGCTTGTGAAGCCCGTCTAAGATATAAATTCAGAACCGAATAGGTGATGAGTTCAGTGGGTTCACTTGGTTTAACGAGGAGACTTGTACCAGCGGGAAAATGTTGACAGCACCATGCAGTAAGAGTGATATAGAATCTTCAGTTAGCATACTCTTCATAGTGTGACAGTTTTTTTTCCCTATGAAATGAAAAAGGGAAAGGGGGAATATTGAAAATTGGGGTGTACGAAGATGTATGTTTTTTAATTTCTACCTATGAGCATGAGATAACCACTCTGGAGATTTATTCTATGGTAGTTGTTCAAAATTTGCAATAAACATTAATAGATTAATTTGTGTCGTATTTCAATTTTTCACTATAAATATTGTAATTCTTAAATAATTTTGAAGCTAACAGGAGTACTATCAGCAGTAATTTTTTTGAAACTAACAAGAGCACTATTAGTAGTAATTACAGCATGCAGGGTACTGGATTACTAAATAATATTTCATTCACCACCCTCATCTCGCAGCTCGCATCCTGCAATTGCAGGGCGGGATGCGAGGTGCGGGGCGCGGGGTACGGGATTACTAAAAAATATTTCACTCACCACCCTCATCTTGCAACCCGCATCCTGCAATTTCCCTTTCGGCAACACGCAATCCCGCAAAATGCGGGTTGCGAGTTGCAGAAACACAGAATAAAAATCCTAAATCAAACCACAAAACAAAAAGGTGAAAATTGAATATTGTTTTTGTGAAAGAAATTTATACAAAAATCAATCATCAGTGACGGCGCAAGGATTCAACTGTTTTGAACGTGCTTGTAAAACTCCACTCTACTATTTAGTCCAGTTTAGCCCAGTCTACGTTTGAAAAATAGTGTAATATAACTATGGACTGGTCGTATTCTCTACTCTTCCATCGGTAATATAACTGTTTACAAGACCGCTGGTGTCCTGTAAATTTAAGGAAAACTATAAAGTGTATATGGAGCGCACCAAAATCAATATATGGTTACCTTCAGGTGTGTTTATATGCAACAAAGCAAAGGCATTTTCCATTTGTAGATTCAGAGTTCCTTTCAAGAAAAAATGTATTGAATTTTGTATTGCCGAGAAAAAAAATATAACGCAATACATAAACAACTAATAATCAGACAAAGCAGGAATAACAGCAAAACAAAGCAATGGTGGTTGACCATCTCATGGAACACCCATGCTTTATTTGGTTGAACTAAAACAAAGCAAGGATTATGTCATTCTCTTTCAGTCAAAGTAGCAATAACAACAAAACAAAGCAAGGGTGTTGGATCATCTTGTAGTTAGACTAAATGAATATTCAAAAAATTTCAGCAGACTAAAGGAATACTTGCAAATTTAAAGAAACTGCAAACTGCTGCAAAAGAAAATACATTAATAACTAATAATCAGACAAAGCAGCAATAACAAGAAAATAAAGCAGGGGGCTTTGACCATCTTATAATCAGACTAAATGAATATTCAAAAAGATTAGGCAGATTAAAGGAATACCTGCAAATTTAAAGAAACTGCAAACTGTGAAGTGTAAATGAAGCGCACCAAAATAAATATGTGATTACATGAAGGTCTATTTATATGCGCAAAGCAAAGGTGGTGCAACAACAAATGTGGAAAATGCAGTATTGTAACATGCTTTTCAAAATCACCATAAGCTGAGCAAAGATGAAGATATTGACCCATGTCTGAATCATATGACAAGCTTTCTTGCATTAATTGAGCAACAATGCATTGATGAAATATTAATGCCAGTGGATAAAGGGACATGGGCAAACTGTATTGAATTTAATGAAGCGCCAGTAAAACAGAAGCTCAACCAAATTGTGAGCGTAAAGACAAGAAACTCATCCAGAATAGCGTCTGCTAAACCCAAAAAAAATGGTGAAGCAAAACTTCGCAATATCGTCAGGAATGAATTTCCCAAATTGAGATAAATGAACCGCGGGAAAGGACAGTAAAATCTTGTAAAAAAAATCGTCCAAACCGGTGGTTTAGGATAACAGATGGAAGAGTACAGAATACACACAAACCAGCAACCAATCCATCAATCCATTCACTTGCAGCAACGACCATAACACACAAGACAATAGTGATCTACGGGGTAGAAGTTTGCCTATTGAGATGGCAGAATTGGGGACCCAAATAAAATGCATTAGCTAAACACCAACTCCAAAGAACGACCTGCAACTTCCAATCAATCCATCAATCCATTCACGTGCAGGAATGTCTGTAACACAGAGGACACCAGTGGTCTACGAGACAAAAGTTTGCGAATCGAGATTGTAGAATCGAGACCCAACTAAAACGGAGAAGAAAAAAATTCTCATTGATCAGCACAACACTTGTCCACGATCAATTGGCTAATCCGACATGACACCTATCGAACTGTGAATGGCCAAAGAGATGAGAAATCTTTTAGACTGCGCCTCCATAGGGAAAACACCTTCGACGTAATTATGTTATGTATGGAGTTATCGACGACTACGTGGCGAGAGAGCTGAAGGAAGCCAACTTTAGGCTCGTTGAAACAAGAAGAAATGTGAAGAAAGGGATCCTTGGTATAGAGGAGACCTTGAATGTTGGGTTTTATCAAGACATCCGTAGCAACCGTGTAAGCTATTTGTTAGAGATTTTATATAAATGGTTTTGTATTGTGATGAAATGAAAAGAGTGATACTATATTTATAACATAGTATCAAGATTCAATTACAAAAGTATGTTTCTCATAGATATTTATATGCATTGTGTTTTAATTTTTAAGAAGAATTCCAGACTCAAAAATGCTCACTACATGATAATAAATAATTCATTTTCTTGAAAAATTAACGACTTAATTTTTATTTTTGGTTGTACTAATATTACAGAGACCGATATGCAATAAGTGATTAATTGAAAGGCACAGAAAACCAATTTAATAATTGATTAATTGAAAGACGGATGTTGTTAAATAAGTGATTAACTGAAAGACATAGGTTGGTAATACATAATTAAAAAAAAATGAAATTAATAATACATAATTTAAAAAAAATGAAATTAATAGATGCATAAATATTAGGAAGCATTTGAGATTGAATCTTATTGTTATACTTGGTGTAACAGCACGCGCAACTCCAAGAGTTGAACCGGAAGTTATACAACAGAAGGATATTTGCGGACAACAAGGTAATACTAATATTTCCTTCCTTGGAGCTACTTTCTTGGTCGATCTCTGGAGCTATTTCTAGTTCCAGTGGATAGCAGATCTACATGTAAAGATGTGAATTTTATATAATAAACACTTTAATAAGAATTACATAGAGAGAGCCCATGATGAATTTTATATATATATATTTATATAAAGATGTGAATTTTATATAATAAACACTTTAATAAGAATTACATAGAGAGAGCCCATGATGAATTATATATAAAAGTGCTCATGATGAATAAGCATTTACTACCCACCGCCTCTTCGCTTCACCGCTACCGCCTTTTGGAAAACTAGTGTTTAGAATCTTATAATCTTACACTCCTACTCGAAGGATCAGGATCACCGCCTGAAGGATCAGAAGTACCTGGATCAACCCATGATTAAATTTCGACAAAGAGCACGATGTCATTCCACGAAGTACCTAATCATCCCATAATTAAACTTCGATAGATGTACATATTGTTACCTTCATCATAATGTTACCGCGTCATTATGCTTACCTCCATATAGTAATTATGCTTATCAAAGGACTTCTATTGAATGGCTCTCAAAGGACGTATGAGGCATTTATGGTGGGAAAACCCATGTGGGAACTACCAGGAAATAAAGTGACGAGCTTGACTCCTATAGGAGTTGCAAGGGATTGAGATCGTGCAGGAATGCATCTCTATTGGTCTTGGATGTTGTAGTTGATGCAGATATTGGTACATAAAAGTGTTAGGTCCCTGTTTCCTCAATGTCTCAAAAAATCATACATGTTAGAAATATTCCTATGACATCTTCAGCTTTGGGGTTTTTCAATGATGCAGTACAAGGAGGTTTTTTTTTTGTGTAGGTTGTGTGCTTAATATCAATGATAAACATTTTTTTAAGCTCAATATTTTCTGTGGGAGGAGTAATAACGCGAAGGATGAGCTTTTAGCTTTATGGTGTCTTATTTTTGTTGCCAACTTGTTTGGCATAGACACTTTGAAAATCTATGGTGATTCTCTGATGATTACAAACTAGGCCAGGAATCTTTACAAATTATACCGTTGGTAGGTAACTAAAACTAAATTTGCCTAAGGTTTGGATAATCTAAAGTATAATAATGCAAAATACATAAAACTAAGTTAACAAAAACAAAATCAACTTAAAACTATATTTTTCTATACCTAAGACCCAATTCCATTTGTAATGTCATATTACAATCAATTTGAAAATACAAAAATAAAAAAAGGTGAAGTTTAAAATATAAAATTTAATATATATATATATATATATATATATATATATATCTCAAAATACAAGATTTATTGATAACATCTATTAACATAGAAATGTCAAAATACAAATTTATGATAAACGATAAAATTCAAAATTTATAATAAATAATAACATTTAATAAAGATATATTCAAATTATAAAGTGTTACAAACTTTATGTACATAATCAATTTACAAAGTAAACCAAATACTATGGAAAACTATCATACGATGGGTAACAAAGCCCATGTTTCTGTTTGTGCCATGAATGGGTAACAAAGCCCATGTTTCTGTTTGTGCCATGAATGCTCTTAGGTGGGTAAACCAACGATTTTCATGGTGCGTCGGTAGTTCGAATGATCGTCCGAATGCGAAATGCTCTTAAGTGCGTAAACCAACTATTTTCATGGTGCGTCAGTGGTTCGAATGATTGTCCAAATGCGAATGAAGGTCTAAATGACCTGCAACTGTAATTAGTTCAGAAATCTGGCTGAATTAATGACTAGTAATCTAATTCCGGGAATAGTGAGGTGGATTTCTGGTTTGGTTTTATCCGTGGATAAATCTCCTTCAAACAACTCGACCCATTGACTTGTTCACTTGATTTCCCCATGGGTAGATATATTACACATTTTTCATAGTTATGAAAAAAGCTAAACTAAATGATTCATGAAGTAAAAGTAGATGTCGTCCATATTATATTAGTTAATGGTTTTTTAATAAAATGGAAGCAATGGAAAGTCAACGAAATGTGCACCTCCTAATGAAATCAATGTTTTAAATATTTATGTAATTGTCATGTTTAATGAATTTTAATTTTAAGTGAGATTAACTTATTTCATTAAATATTTTAAAAATAATTTTCTTTTATTTCATTAAATATTTTAAAAATAATTTTCTTTTATTAATCTTGTTTATTTGTTTATTTATTTAAATTTAAAATATTGTCAAAAACTTATCATTAACTTAGGGCTTTAATTTGGTCATGCAAATATTAGGGAATTAGCTAGCCAGAACCAAAAGACAAGTAAATTTGTTCGTCAAAAGGGTAAGTCAAACCAACATATCACTAAGAGACATGCAATCAAACCTAGTGTAAACCAACATATCAATAAGAAACATGCAATCAAACCTAGTGCAGAACTCTAGACCAGAAGGAGGGTTGAAAAGATTAGGAATTTCTTTCATCTACAATATTTTAATTAATAAAACAAAATAAAAGATAGCATATTTGAAGGTCGATGTAGTAAATGACGGTAAATGTAGTAAATGATGGGGTGTGTGCAAGAAGATGAGGGATCTTTTTGTGCAGGTTAGATGCAATAGAAACCTGAAAAATCAAGCATCCCTCAACTTACTTGGATTTTTTGAGATATTTATGCAAAATATCTTGCATTGAGTAAAAAACATGAAATGTAGGAAATTGAATCACCTTTCCGAATATATAACTTTTATGTATCGAAAATTTGCATAGCTATGTCAAATTTCATTTTTCCTAACAGGCACTTTTTATTTTTCAGGGAAATTATAAGGTATATGTTTTTGTGGGTGCATCCTTTGAGGGCCTAAATGATCGAATCAAGCTACAAAAATTGACATCCGTGTAGAGAACCCATAGCACTAGTGCGGCGTTATTTTTCGAAAATTAAATTAGTAATTTTATAATATTTTTATTATTGTCTAAGTGAGAAAACCTCGAAAATGGTACGTGTTTTGTGGGTGCAGCCTTTGAAGGTCTTAATGCAAAAATCATGAAATGGGGTTTTGATAGAACG
>LPNX010775232.1:0-33178 GCA_001517045.1 Pseudotsuga menziesii
ATCCTCAATTATGTTATCATCATGATCATCGTCTAATTCCATGTCATCATTAACTTGATCATGATCAGTATTCGCAGGACCTGCATATTGACGTTCCTCTTGCACTAGTTTTTCCTGCGTAATTACCACATTCTCCATGTTCAGAACAGCCCTAGGAGGCCCTTGATTTATAATTACAATTAAAACATCAAACAACAAACGTTAGTCATGTCGATTAAGTAACCAAAATAAAAATGATACAATATACAATTACAAAAACTCTCAATATAAAGATGGAATGATATATAATCATGAATTATATTGACTTACCAATGGATGATATTCATGCCCCCCCTCAACATGTCCATTTTCTCTACAATGTCTTTTAGTTGTTTTGATCAGTAACCTTCTCGTATTAAAGCCCCTACATTGACTGCAAGGACAATAACATTTTCCATCACCCCTTCTTTCCACTCCCTACCACAACCTAGCAAGCAATTCTTGATTTTGTTCTGCCGGATCTTGATGACCTGTAACATCATTGTTACATGGAATTTTATTACTCAAACCATAAGAACAAAGTACGAGCAAACCCAAGTATATGATGAGTCTTCTTTTCCACAAGGGTTAGAACCAAATCCAAAGAGCAAGCTGACCAAAATCCAAGACTAAGTGGGAAGATCCCCACAAAAGAGCAAGGCCAAAATCCAAGACCAAGTGGGAATATCCCCACAAAAGAGCAACGCCAAAAAAAACCCTTAGGAATTTCGCACTTCGTGTCCAAGAGATAAGTGCGAGACTCAGTGTGTGAGATAATGAACCTAGCCGTACATCTATTTATATGAAAAATGAACCTAGGCTTTCCATTTTAATGTGTGTGGGATAATGTCTTAAGCGTCGCTTTCCATTTTAAATAATTAACCAATTACAACAAATTATTAAATGATTGAGCATTTTAAGCGCCGTCGCTTAAGCGACGCTTAAGAAATTATTAAATAAATGGGCAATTTAACCGCCGTCGCTTAAGCGACGCTTAAGAAATTATTAAATAAATGGGCAATTTAACCGTCGTCGCTTAAGCGACGCTTAGGAGGATATCCGTTTCTTAAGTGACACTTGCAAGCCTAGGTGTCGCTTAAGCGACGCTTATCCCCACCATTTCAAAAAAAAAAATTATCTTTCTGATTTTTGGCACGGTTAAAAGAAAAAATCCACGCGCCGTCGGAAAAAACCGTCGGATTTTGGATCGAAATGTAGTAGTGAGCAGCTACAAGCATGGCTGAAAGCTCTTGGATTTTAAAATATGAACAAAATAATATCATATCAAAATTTAAATAAAATCTAAATAAGTTCATAACAGATCCAAAACTATGAAATGAAATCAAATCCCCAGCAGCAGTTTTGTAGGAGACTTGCGGTACTTGTTTCTTCACACCGTTGATGAGAACAGCTACAAGCAGTATTGAAGGTTTATGAACCTAAAATTTTGAACCAATAATTATCAGATCAGATCCAAATAATATCATGTAATATCCAATAAGTTTCATATTAGATCCAAAATTATTGTCAACCAAGATGATGGATGCACTGTTTTCTTCTTCTTCAAAATTCTGAATTTTGGTGCATGCAATCCTGCAGGAATTTGCTGGAAGATCTAGATCATGGGAAGCGAATGTGTCACTCTTACAATATGATATTTCTTCCAAAACATCCAATTTTTTACATATTTTCACACCAGTAGCAACATTAGAGGGAGAAAAATCAAATTTCTCTTCACTTTCGGAAGCAATTACTGGTAAATTTTGTACAGAATTCAAAGGAAAATCACCGTTGAATGTTTGCATGGAAGTGCAGCAGTATTTTTATTCAATATCAGATATTCGAATGTCTTCTTCCATTTTAGCAATATGATAATATGAGATATCAGATATCTCGTGAACTTCTGGAGCATTAGGAGAAGGAGTCACTTCATGGAGACTTTCTTCAATTCGAATTGAATGTGTAGAAGATTTTGCTTCGTCTTCATCTTGAACAACTTCATCAGAGAGAGTAGTGGCTGAGAGTTTTGAGTGAAGAACTCTTGTTGTGCTGGCTGTGATTCCCATAGTACTATTATGATCCTCATTGTGCTTGCCAAAGGTTATGTCCAATTTTGTCCAGAGTTCCTTTGGGTATCCAGGAAAATCAATAACAAAGTACAAGCTATCATCAAGGGCCAAAGCTATTGATCCAAAAGATCTATCATTTTCATTTAGCCAGTCATTCTCATTCTCATAAGAATCTTTTCCAAGTCCAATAGACACCTCAGAGAGACCTCATCTCTTGAGATATGCAATCATCTTCAGCTTCCATTCTGAATAGCTTGTGAATGGGGTGAGAGGAGGGATTGATGAGTCCATTTGAAGTTGTACCTGTTAAGACCTACAAATTAAAACAAAAGGGGCACTGTAAGGTCGAACAACCTGCAAATTTAGGATTTCATCACACCTAGCATAGTCATTCAAGCAAGCTTGATCAACAAGTTCTTTACTTGGGATATTGAGTGGTAAGCCTTGGCTTCTGGTGCAGTGGTAGAATTTTGAGCTATTGCTCACTTTCCATGGAGAAATCTGTCAAAAATATTGTTCTTGAGAGATTGATATCCGTCCCGCCATAAGCTCTGATACCATATTAATTCTTGCACATGATCTAGGAACTAGGAATCAAAATCATCAAAGAATAATTAACAAATACTCATGAATTGGAAATAACTGGATTCAAAATAGGTATCCTCTATGTATATTTTATAAACAATAAAGGATTACAATTTCCATGCATAGCAATAGCTTAACTCCATGAAGAATTCGAATACCTAAGGGACAATTCGAATTCAGTGAGTGAGTCTAGCTTAACTGACTCTTTGCCATGCAATCTCACTCAGTTAACCACTTGACCAAAACCCTAATTGACTCACCAAACCGTAACTGAAGTTGGAGTGCAATAAATGAATGAATCTCAATTGAAAGAGATCAAACACATGTCATAGCAATCCAATCATCAATTGCTAGTACTGCATGACTCCAATAAACCCCGATGAGGTTAATTGAAGCTGAATTGACCATCAGAAGTTGGTGAAGGTGCCTTGTTCACTCCAGTTCATTAAAATAATCATAAATAATCATTAAATAATCATTAAATAATATATTTAATGAATGGAGGTGCCTTAACTGACTGTAACTGATTGGTTGAACTGAAAGTAACCACCAGTTAGCAATTAGGTGCATGAATGTCACACAAATCACCCCTAGAGTGCTCCAGTTAGCCTCCTTGACTATAGGAGAATGCTAATTTAGCCTCATTGACTGTAGGTAGGCATGGGAGTGACTGGGACGATGGTAATTAATGCTCCACTGATGTCAATTAAACTTAGGATAGTGGTTTAACTAGGCCAATTTGACCGAAGGAGTGAGTATGAAGGTAAATGTCTCCAACAATTTGTTATATAACTTTAGCCATGTCTACAAGGAACACAATATGAGTGCTGACTGTTTATCCAAGGAAGCGTTGAATATGAATGATGTCCTCCTCTCCTCCTCGTAACTTTCAGAAGGAGAAATCATTGAGGAAGGCATGATATAGTTAATTTAAGAGATTTTTTATTTATGTAGAGTAGTCATTTTTAGTTCTTTCGACTACATGATACATTAGCATCTTTCATGTTTTAGTTGGGGATATAGATTTTGTTTTCATCCCCTCAAGGGTGTGTTTTCTCCACCCTTGATGCCTCCTTGGATAAGTTGTTTGGACTCCTTATGTTCTCCGTGTGGTATTTCTACTTCATTCATCTTGGTATTGTGGGTTCCATCCCTCTACTTGGGAATTTTTTTGATACTTATGATCTTCACTCATGTCTAGAACGACTTATTGTTAGGACTATGCAAAAGTTAACTTGGATTCACTATTGAATATCAATGAAAACCTCTTTTTCTTCTGAAAAAAAAGCTACAAAATATTTGCAAATGATTTTATTAGATATATTGAGATCCATAAACTCGGTCTTTAATATTTTTTGGTGAGGAAAAAAAATAAATTAAAAAAGGTACAACAAAGAATTTTTTAAAAACGTAGTTTGTATTTTGAGATAAATTCGATGAATCATTTCCTATGGAACAACTTGATATCTAATAATAATAATAATAATAATAATCTATTTTTAAAGTCATAACCAAGTGAGACAATAATTTGGTGTATGAGACCCCTTTGTTTGTGGGACAAGGGACCCCCCTCAACGTAGTGATTTAACTGCTAAAGTGTACAGAGGGAATATGTGATAATAATAATATATATCGTATTAAAGGACTATTTGATGAACTGTTATACTAAGGAATTATTGATATTATTCAGGATAATGATATCACTATTATGCCATGCTTATAATACTATCCAAGTTTTTGTTGGTATTTTTATCTTATTTGCCACTTTTTTCCGGCCATGGTGCAGGTAGAACCAAACAAGTATTTTTCAGACCTTTCTTCCTCAAGCGAGATCATTTTGGGAAGGCTAGAGGAAAGTGAGACACACAATAGATCTACAAGGGATAGATCAACTAGACGTCAGAAGATCAAAATAAAATTCAATAAATGCATGGATTTGTTTCTCAGAGGAGGGGGTCATGTTCCTATGATGATGAGACAATATGAGACATCAAGGTTCCCTTAAGGTACAAATATCTACGGAAACAATGGGTACCTAGGAATCTTCCTCAACTCAAAACTGATTTTGGTGTGAATGAGATGATATATAGAATTGCACGGTCGTCATCACATGGTTTGGTTTTTTTTGTATGGATGGCATAAATGTCGGATACGGGAGATGTACAGAATTGATGGAGTATGTTGGACCCTCTTACAACTACAATGATAGGATGCGTCTAGTCCAATGTAAATGAAGTATGTGTAGATATGGGTTGTTAGAAAATTATTTACAACTGAAAGACAAATATCAAAATAAAGGAGCAATGTTGTACATTGACAGAAGGCCAAAAAAAACTAGGAATATTGCAGTGTTTATAAATAATACACAGCCAGGGTCTACACTTAAGAAACCCAACAACATACTTGAGGGGCGTGAAGGAAATCGTTTCTTTGTATGTGCCATTAAATAAATACTGGCTGGGGAAGAACTACTTATTAATTACAATTTGAATTGAGTAGATACAAACTAGTTAGTATGGATGTGGTACATCCAACAATTCACCCAACCTTTTATTAATTATTTTAACATATTTAGGATTTTTCGTTACCAGATAATTATAATTTCTTATTAAATTTCCTATGTTGACATCGCATGGAGGTGATGGGGGGCGCATCACCCTAGCAACATGTGAGAGGAGTACACAATCCAGGAGGAAACATGTATACATCAAAATGTTATGTTATTAATTTTTTTTAGTGAGTATTTTGGTTTCGTTAGGTAATTTTTAGTATTTTTTTGATGCATGGTTCTGTTAGGGGAACCTCCCTCACAGTAGATTTTACTAGACTTGTCTCAAGGAGGAAAGTATACATCGATATTTCCATTGTAAAATATTAATATGGACAAATAGATCTATTGTTATGTTTTTTCAATAGTATATTTGGTTCGTTTATGTAATCTTATCTATTTTTCATGCAGAGTGTTTATTGGGGAAGCCACCCAATAGTTGATGAGATGAATGCAGCCTCGAGGAAACATGTAAACTTGAATATAATTCTACATTTTAAATACTTTAAAATTGTACACGTGTATAACGTGTAGAATAATATTTATTTTGTTATGTATTTTTTTATTTTTTATGTTTTCATTCATTATGATAATGTTGTCTACTTTTTTTGCAGGTGGATGATAGGGGAAAGTCTAGAGCTATTGATTAGATGACTACAGCCTTGGGGAAACAAGTAAACTTGAATGTAATTCTCTATTTTAAATAATTCAAAATAGTACACATAAAACATGTAGCATAATGTTCATTTTGTTATGTTCTTTTTCATTTTTACTATTGCATTGATTATGATAATGTTGTATACTTTTTTTGCAAGTGGTTGATCAAGGAAAGTCCCCAGCTGTTGATTAGATCACACCGTCATCTAGGCATCAGGTAAACCTAGATGTAATTCTAGGAAACTATCATGATAGTAAATTTTTGTTAATATATTTTTTTGCGTAGACTATTGCTTCAACAACTAAGCAATGTTTTATATATTTATTTCACAAACAAATGAGTCGGTTTATGAAACAACAACTCAACAGTATTTAGACTTTGGTGTCTACAAGTTGTTGAATAATTATGACATTGGTTCTTCTATAGACCCGTTGAAGGTACTACAGAAGACGTTGAAAAAACAACATGAGGAAATGCTTTGTCTAACATTGACAATTCCACAGACAGACGAGATCAAAGAAAATGTTTAATTGTTGATACAGAGATGTCAACCCTTGAAAGTAAGTTGTGGAATCATAATGTAAATTCATTTAGAACTTTATAATTTTTAATCTTATATGATATTGAAATTATAATGTAATGGTTTGTATTTACATGAAATTTTGCGACCACACACTGGTGGTGAAGGCGGTGTTGGTCCTAGTGAGAAAACCACTCCACATACACCACATACTACACCCTTTTTGTCCAATGAATAGTCGACAACATGCTCTACAATACCCCCGAGGCCAGCAGAGGGTACATCCGATGCTGATCGACCCACAATAGATCATGTAGGAGGAGGGGTGGAGGTAGGGTTTCATACTAATGTTGATGTTGAAGCAACATTTCCTGGATCTTCTTGTGTCACTAGCATGGGTTCAATAGTGACAAAATAATTGGTGAACGAGGAACTCATTCCAATAAAGATAGAGAAGATTCTAAATATTATGATAAAAAAAAGTATTTTACTTAAATATAGGAAATATTAGAGACTAAAAAGGACCAAAGAGAGAATTTTTTTTTGAAAAAAACCCAAAAAATAGCCAATTAGCAAAATTTCACCCCTAAAAATTACCCTGGACAGAAGAAATATTGAGTAATTCTTTTTTATAACACAATGTAGTGCATGTTTTTTTCCACTATTTGATGAATGAATAGTTAAATGAATGCTTTAATTAATGGTTTACTGAATGGTTTTATTGGCTATTAACTAAATGAATGGTTTAATGAATGTTTTTTTCAGCTATTGAATGATTGAATGGTTTAATGAATGATTAATGAATGGTTTAATGAAAGTTTTTTTCATCTATTGAATGAATTAATTTGCACTAAATTTTTATTTGCAAGTAGATGCATTGGGTTTGGGGAATTGAGAGTGATATGAGGGGGGGAGGGGCCATAAGAGCTTCCACCTTCAAGTGGTTGGTCCTATTTAGTAGAGAATATTAAATTATTCTTGAAACAGAGAGGAGATCAATGAATGGTAAGGAAGTATACATTAAAAACAATTATTTATATAATTGTAGTGTTTAAATTTTACTATTGCTATTTGAGTCATCCATTGGAACTTGTTATAGATAGCGTTGGGAAACATTTTCATAGTTCCGAGAGAAAAATGGCGTTTTGGTGTGATCGATGCCCTTATATACACGGTGTTGTGTTTCTCCATGTTTCCTTAGGTGATCTATTATTACCAATTACTTTACTTCAATAGTATTTTAATTTACATCGTTAAATTAAAAAATTTCATCAACAACAAAATTTGCATTAATATTGTTCTTTATAATCATTGATACAAACTACTGAAACTGTATTTATTTAGATTCATTTTTTTATTTGCATAAACATGAAAATATTTATTTGATGGGTCATAACATGAAATTATTGCAACGGGAAAATATTTGCAGTATGTTGAATGATGTTCTGAAAGGTAAATCAAAATAAGACAGTGCAAAGCTCCACAAATCAAGGTAAGTTGTCACAAAAAAATTATAAATAGTATCAGCAATGTATTCCTAATTCTCATACATATTTTTGCTTCAGTTAATTTGTTTGTATTCCATACTTGCTCAATTTATACCATTCTTTATTCCCTATAATTTTAACTTGCTTGAATTGATAATATAATTTATCAAATATGCTTAGAAATTATAAAATATGCTTAGAAGTCCAAAAACATGGACAACATGTTTTGTTTCCTAAAAAAGTTAGGTTCCTTGTTGTTGGTTTTGAATGGTTTTCTTTGTAACAGAATCATTGTCAAAATAATAGATATGTTTTTCACATCTTATTAGATTGCAGATACAAACCTAAGGTTTCCCAAGATCTCTATATATGGTCAAAAGTGATCATATCAAAGAGATGTGAATTTTCCTTGATCTATATAGCCAAAGTATTTAAAATTAAGTTATGGATTTGTTGAATGTTCTTCATCCACGTAATCACCAACATGGAATATCAATATACCTGAAGTCAATGAAGACCTTTCACAAGTGATAGACATATTCTCACAACAAAACCTCTCTCTTGGTCACTAGGGATAGAGATATTGGTCCATTCACTATTTTTTATAATCATGCTTGGTTCACTTTATCAAACACTCATATTCCTAGAAATATACTCATGGTCCACCCATATCCATTCATCTGTTTCATTAATTTGGGAATAGAAGATAAAATTATTAAAACTTGGGCTAAGACACATTCTATAGATACCTCAAAGGAAATACAACACAATGAGAAAATACTTAAACAATACTAAAATAAGGATGTAGTGATCTAGGGGGAATCAACAAACAAAACAAGTAGCAATTACAACTTGATAAGATCATACAATCCAAAGAATGAGGTTAAATCCAAGAAACCTACAGCTTAAGGGAAGTAGTAAGAACATTAGTTTTTCATAGTTGAGCCAAGTTTAGATTAATATGGAACCATATCTCAAACTTTTCCCTTCTAAATGGAACAAAGAAAAAAATTATTCAGTAACAAATAATGTTTCATATAACCGTCATAAAGCTATTCTTTTTTCATAAAGGGTGGAAAACATTTAGATTTTCCAAGTATTGGCTTTAGATTTGGCCATATTGATTGTTTTCCTAACCAAACATATTCAACCAAGTATTTCAAGGTAAAAAAATGGTGTCACATAATTTACATTAAATGACATATCCCCCATACTAGGTTATAAAGAACCTAATTACTCTATGCAATCCTATCCTAGAGTTTGAATCCACAAACCCTAATTATTCCACTCTTAAATCGTCATAAGCATCAAGAATTCCATGTAGCATCAAGAATATAAGAACTCTATGATTTTTTACTATCCTTACATACGATAAGAATAAATATCCAAAAACATACAAGGTGTTGAATCTACTCTCCATGTCTTCTAATAGGGTAGAAACCTTAGTGTTATAGCAAGATACATAATAACCATCATCTAAAATGGTGTATTATTCTCTAGGGTTTACATGTATAGCATAAACCTTATTCATCACAAAAAAAATCCTAACATCACAAATGAGGAAGCTCTCCAAGAACATCTAAGACGTTTATCATCATGTGTCTTCTCCTAAGGTTTCCACATGAACCCTAAGTCTCCAAGACAAGTACCATGAAGGGTACACATGATGAATGAATATGAGATGTTTCTCCTCCCTTATATATGGAATTAGGTGAGGTAGGATAACATAAAATAAGGACACGTTTCCCTACAAGTAACCAACATGGAGAACCAACATGGAGCACTCTACAATCCAAGGCTATGCATGTCAAACTAGGGTTGTGTCCAACCCCAAAAGTGAGAATCCCTCCAAGTCAATATCATGGGACCAATTACCCTCCTCTAATATGGTTTGGTCTCCATTATGGTGTTACTCCTACACTCCCTATTACATGTTGTCTTGGTGTCCAAGTTCCCTTGTGTAAGTCGTTTCTCTAATTGTCTGCCCAATGCCCTCTCATATACCCAATGCTACTCTGATATGTAACAATGTGGTCAGTAAGGTCCCATTATCCTCCTCAATATGTGTGCTTGTCCATCACCAACATCCATGAAGTATTCTATAATTTTATGCAAAATTTAAGGTCATTTATTGCACACAATCTTGTGGTGGCATTTTTTGGATGATGTTGGTGAAATGTTTTACAAGAAAAAGGTGATGTCATAGTGAAATTCTGTGGCCAAAATATTAAAGAGAAAAGAATACAAAATGGAAATTACTTGCATTGGAAATATGCACATTATAAGCATGAATTTACATGGGCATTTTTTCCTAGGACAAGGAGGTATGTTTAACAAAGGCCATTGTACCCATAGGAGGAACATTTCTTAGTGCAAATTCATGCTAACTTGTATAAATTTGGGAATTCTAACTTTTAATGTGATTTTTAAATTTCACTTCTCACCAAAGGTTTCCCATATCCAATTCTTATCAATATTCAACATTGGGATGATATTGAATATAAATTATAGTGGAAAACTATGGACGATATTTCACTTTACATCAACCCCAATCCACTATGAATTGAAAGAGTAAGGATATGAAATGTATTCCAACAAGTTTTAGGTATTTCAGGCACACTTTTATAAATCTAAACCATATTTGAAATCACTTTAATTATTGTATATTTACAATATTAAGTATTCCTTATTATATTTAAGGTGGTTGTCAAATCAGTCAACAATTTCAACCCTTAATATGTCAAATTAGCATGAACAATATGTTTTGAAAATTACTTAATCAAGAAGACAATGAAAGATGAAAATCAAATATGCAATTACGTTGGTTTTGGATAGATGAAAACTTCATATATGAGTTTGTCATAAGTAAGTACATGTACACCCCACAACTTTATCACAAATATGGTACAATTTTTCAACCTCTCCAAAACCCTCTCTAGGGAAACCACGAAAACCCTAGCCACCACCAAATATCTCCAACTTGCAAGCACCAACATTAACAATTCCTCCTTGGATTCAACAAAAATATTGTGTCATACAAACTCTCCACATTAGCATTGCTATCTTCCTCAGGGTTTCCACACCCTAGCCATGTTAAATCGTATATGTATGTGGAAAGAAAAATTTATTGTTGGCCTCCAAATATACTTTCTTGTCCTATGGTTTGAATCCTGAAACCCTAATTCTTCTAGTATTACATCATCATAAGCATCAAGAATTCCATGTAGCGTCAAGAATACAGGAACTCTATGATATTTTTCTAGCCTTACATACCATAAGAATAAAGATACAAAAACATACAAGGTGTTAAATATACTCTCCATGTCTTCTACTAGGGTAGAAACCTTAGTGTTACAACAAGAGACCTAATAAGCATCATCGAAAATGGTGTATTCTTCTATAAGGTTTACATGTATAACACAAACCTTAGTCATCACAAATGAGCAAGCTCTCCAAGAACATCTAAGATGTTTATCATCCCTTGTATTTTCCTAATGTTTCAACATGAACCCTAAGTCTCCAAGACAAGTACCATGAAGGGTACAAATGATGAATGAATATGAGATATTTCTCCTCCATTATATATGCAAGTAGGTGAGGGAGGATAACATAAAATAAGGTAAATTTTCACTACAAGTAACCACCATGGAGAACCCACATGGAGCACTCTACAATCCAAGAATGTGCACGTCGAAATAGGGTTTTGTCCAACCCCGATAGTGATATTCCCTCCAAGTCAAGATCTTGGGATCAATTACCCTCCTCCAAGATGGTTTGGTATCGAATAGGGTGTTAGTGCTACACTCCCTCTTCCATTGTGTCTCGGTTTCCAAGTTCCCTTGTGTAAGTCATTTCTCTAATTGTGTGTCCAATGTCCTCTCATATACCCAATGCTACTCTCATATGTACCAATGTGGTTAGTAATCTCCCATTCTCCTCCTCAATATAAGTGCTTGGGTCCATCACCAACCTCCATGAAGTATGATTCTTAACCCGAGAATTCTCAAGTGTCCAACTCCCAAGCTACATATCACATGGTTCGAAGCTCTAAGGGTTAAGTCCCCTTCTTCATGTACTCAATGTTCTTCCTCCTATGTAGGAACCTCCATTGATTGAGCAACCAAATTCCGCATTGTATGCACCTAATGGGTTAGTCAATATGTTGATCCAAGTAACAACCTCAAAAGTAAGGGTGATCTTCCAGAACTCTAACATAGAAACACAGGAAGACAAATAAATATACCACATCCATTGCTTGACCCAAGTCAATAAGACCATGATTCACTTTCCCTCATATTATGTACCTCGGTCCATATTCTTTAAGCATGTTTCATAGACACATATTCTTTTCACATTTGAATGATTGCTGAAATGCTAGCCTCGGAGCTGAATGGTCTAGCCACAGAGCTTGGCTGTTGTTCTAGACTCTTACATTTTACATTGACTGTATAAAATTGTGTTTATTATTGTGACTGCATGAAATTTTGGAACTTTTCTTACATTAAAAAACTTCATTTTTTAAACTAAATGAGCACGTATTTTAGTCTCGCAACCATTGGAAAGAAAAGGTCGGCTCTTTATGGTCAGATTTGGCTAATGTTGTTGGGGTTAGATCCAATCTGTGAATCTGGAAAAGGAGGCCAAGTTGCAATTGTCCAACATGCATTAAGACTGTATTTTTTGCATTTCTTAAATGTACACAACTTGGGGAAATGGTGGTATGAATTTAGACATTTTTCTCTGTTACAATTTGGATCAAATGACAAGTCTGTTGTTTGCATTTTTTCTGTAATTTGCATGTATATATTTTTTGAAAATTTAATGTCAAGTTTATTGTATCATCTTAGTGTAATAGCACAAAGAATTTTCCACAATTGCAAGGATACACATTGTCTTTATAGAATTCACCATTTCTTAAACTGTACTAGTAGCATTATGAAGTATGCCCTTTAAGAACTTGAATCACTCCATAGAAGCAATCTTGGACAAAACAAGTTCTATTCTTTCTGCATTTATTTATTTTGGAATAACCCTCTACATACTAATGGTAATATATTTCTAAGGTTCAAAAAATATTAATGCATTCACAGTCTTTTATTACTCATAGTATTCAATCACCCTTACTTTCTTGGGGCTGATGTGAATGCACCCTTAGCCAATCCAATGACCTAGGAACTACACCTTTATATTCCTAGAAGAACACATAAAATTTTGCAAGTATAATTGATTTTCCCTATGTAACTTGAGTACCCATACCAAGTGATCCTTGTGATAATCCATGATTTTGTTGAATATCACAATTCCATCTAGGTAGATGACCATGAACTTATCCAAGAAATTCCTAAACACTTCCGCCATCAATGTACTGAAGGTTTCCAATGCAATGCACAAATTGAACAATGTGACAGGGAACTCAAAGCTCCCATACTTTGTCATGCAATTTTTCTTTGTCACCTCCCCTTCTAAAATTATAACTTGGTAATAGCCTTGACATAAATCCAATTTGGAAAAACCTTTAACTTATGAAAACAATATCTTCCTAAGGGAAATATATACTTGTTCTTGATTGTTTGCTTGTTCAAGACCCTATACTCCAAGCACAACCTGAGTTATGGGGTGTCCTTCTTCATTTGGAAGAGGATCAATGCACAATAAGGGGACCATGAAGGTTTGATGAATCCTACCAGTATTAACCCATATAAGTACATATTATTCTTAATATCCTTCAAATTTTTAAAATAAACTATTTCTTTGACTAATGTTTCTAAAACTTAAAAAGAAATATTTGTTTTGCCTTATTTGATGTCAAAGTCACCCCACCTTGTGGACAATGTATAAATTTCATATGCCACTTGAAGGCCTTACCTCATCAGTTTTTTGAAAAATATACTATCTTTGTTGTTGTGGTAGTACCCTTAACATTCTATATATCCTAGCAAATCAACCAATGTTTCTTTTCATCATCTTCATATTTATCTGAGAACTTATGTAATCTCAATGTAGATTCACCTTATTTTCCCACCATATTGCTAATACTTACATTTCTTTAGCACCATAAACATGAATAACTTGTCCTTTTTTTACAATTATATTTCCATTCATGTTTGTTATGATTATCCACACTATATGTATGATAATAAAAAAATATCTAAACATTTTGATTCAGTATATCTTTCACATTTGTATCTTGCACACCACAGATATGTCCTTTCTTTCTTTTTTGATTATCATGACCCTAATTAGCTTAGCAACATCTTCTCCTAACATGACTATTATAGAGAGTGCACCTACAAGAGTGCTTCAGGCTACTCTGAAGCATACAGTCAGTTAAACTAACAAATACATGAGAAATACTTGATCAAGTAATGTATGAAAAAAATAATAAAAGATGCATGTTCAAATAAATGACAATGAAACAAATAAAAATGAAAGAATGCATGTGCAAATTTCTTAAATAAATAAGATAGAACCAAGATAACCACAACAGTCATTAGGGTAGAGACAATTCTATGAAGCTCTTATTCATTTCAGTCTTATTTACTATTACACACATGATCAATTGAGATAGAGATATCATGAACAACATACGATGATGTTTCCTTCACTCTTCAATATTGATGATAACTCAATTGAAAATGGGGGACCTATTTATAGTTTATACACATAGGATCACATATACAATAGTTGGGAACAAAATTGTTCATCCAACCAATTAGCACTTCCTAATCATATTTTCCTAATGATGATTTATAACAATGTTCTTCTTACCTAACTCATAACCCAACATAAAGTAATAAGAAATCACATCATTGGCACAAATATATAAGTTGCTAAAGAATAAAATTGACCACAGAATGTTGCATCCTGGTGACCAATTTAGAGATAAGATGGATTACTTTCCCATATAAAATGGGAGGGATCCAAGGAAGAGAATTCCCTTCATGGCAAGACCACATTTTGTGGACTTTATCCTACCCATAGTAGGCTACCTTCGCTGACAATCCATGGTGATGCCATAATAGACTATAGGAATTATGGATAGGTTTTTAGAATAGATAAATCAATGCTTAGATAAAGTGGATAACTTAAGAAGAAGCAACAAAAGAAGTAACCATATAAGGTGAAAAATATGTTTTATATATATATATATACTGTTGTTAAACAACAACAAAGTAAAAAAATGCAGAGGATGGAAAAAGTATTGATAAATGCATCTTATGGAAATTTTAATGGAAATCATAAATTAATACTAATGTATACACATAGTAGGAAATATACCAGTGAATCCTCTCCTTCTTGTTCTAAAAGATACTTCTCCAATGCACCCACTCCACAAAGGATTTTGGACATTTATACTAAATAAATGTAACTATTAGTAATTTAGACTAAATACTCTTAGACTCTCCTATTATACAAAGTTTTTATTATGGGATCCATTACCATGGCCTTGATTAACTCTTTAATGGTTCCCTCTACTATCACTACTTTGGCTAGTATTCCCTCCTAATACTAGGTAACTACTATTCAAAATAAAACTAGAATCAACATAATATTTTAAATGTACGTTATTTTTCAAAGGGACTTAGGATGTGTATATTCTCGATACATTCCATGCATTAATTTTGGCTAATTCCACATTCTTCTAGTGGATTTATCCACCTTCAAACTATGGATATAGATCTGTGAGCACATCCTCTAGTTTCACATCTCCTTCATTTTCACTATTATCCACTTGCAATTTTTTCTAGTTTTCTCGCTCAAT
This sequence comes from Pseudotsuga menziesii, assembly GCA_001517045.1. Classification (NCBI taxonomy): domain Eukaryota; kingdom Viridiplantae; phylum Streptophyta; class Pinopsida; order Pinales; family Pinaceae; genus Pseudotsuga; species Pseudotsuga menziesii. The sequence goes on from LPNX010775232.1 coordinate 15,648, forward strand.
TCTTTTCACTATCCCTTCACCACTATGTCCTCTTATTAGACTCCCTTCTACCATCAAACCACTCTCATTCAAATTTTTTGGATACTTCGTATCTTCAAATCTCACATCCTTTCTGCATTTCTTCCTTAGTCACTAATCTCTTCTATAAATATTCAGTTATCATCTTAACTACATTGTGCTTCTCGTTAAGCCATTATCAGTCCATGATTTTTTCCCTCCTCAAAACACATTCAAATATCTCAATGTTCTATTATCATCCCATGGTACATATTCTACTAATCCATCAACATCAGCAATACCATTCTTACCATCACCATAGTGCTTTATGGTTAGCCTGCCTTGCTAATGGGTTCAAAGGTTAGCATACCTTTCCTAACCAACATTAAAAATATCCAAGTAAATATTTATTTCGTTATTCCCCTATTGCAACCTAATTAAACTCTTATTTTTCATTTGAAAATAATGGGTATGCTCCCACAACAAACCCTTCATTTGTGTACTTCACCTATAAATCAACTACACATGTAATCAGATGATCTACTTAATTTAGAACAAATAAGTTATGGATTCAAACATTCCATTCTATTATTTTTCATTTGGATTCTCTTTGGTGTCTCCTCAGTCATTAAAACCATTGATAGAGACACATTGGAAAATATGCCAAGAAGATTTACTTTGAATCCTTAATAGCATCCTCATACTCAACCATTTTATTATAGTGCTTACAATTTCATCTCCACAACTCTATTTGTTGCATAATGAAACCCTTATATATATGCTAAAATCACTCTTTTTACTGTGATCTCGATAATATTTGTTTCATGTTACAAGATTCCTCTCTGGTGACTTGTCAATGTTCACTTCTTATAAGAAGAGCTTAAGAAGTTGGGTAGACAACAGATCTTAGCACTATTTAGTAAGATTATGAAAATTTTTTATGTGCAATTGCATAGAGCTGAAGCCAAGGAGGTGGGATCATCGTTTCCACGTTTGCAAGAGGTAAAAAATGATCCTTAACACGTTCTTTTGGAAATTCATTTCATATCAATATAAGATAATCTTTACCAGATTTTTCTAAGACACTCGTGATGTTCATAGGTGGCAATGCATCCTCATGTTATATCAAAAGATGAGGATCTATATAATTCTTCCATAGAAGTGAAGTTGAGAATTGAAATATGCTAACTTGGTTATTCACAATGTTATTTCTGAAACATGCTTCATCAAAACCTTGGGCTAATGAATATGAATACCCTGCTCTATTTTGTGAAACACTTTGATGGTGAAATTGTTCTATCTCCTAGATCTAGTTAAGAAGTAATTATAACATTGTATCAAAGCTAGTTGGAGATGCAAACAAATCTACTGAGGTTTGAGTTGTTTTTTAGGGCATATTTGTAGTTTATTTGAGTGTTTTCTATTGCAGGTTCTTACAACAACTTCATGGATTCAAAATTTGGTCCTCTCCTTTCCCCATTCAATTATTCTGAATGGAAGTTGAAGATGTGTGCATATCTCAAGAGGAAATGTATGTATGATGTATCCATTGGTGATGTGAGAGAGATAGAGTCATGTCAAGAGAAGTGTGATTGGATTAATGACAATGATAGAGCCTATGGAACCATGTGTCTCGCTATACCTCCTACGATGCACTATCTCCTTGATTCTGCTGAGTGCCCATTTGAGCTTTAGAGAAATATAGATGAAGCTCTTAGCATGCAACAAGAATATGTGAGCTACATGGAGAGCAAGCAAATGGGCACCTCCTTATGTGTTCTTCCTCCTAGGATCTTGGCCTCATGCATTTCTCAAGAAGCTGTACGAAATGAAGAACAATAAATAACCAGAGATTCAACAAATGATCCAACTCATGTTTCTTCCTCTATGGCTTCCTCTCCTTGTCAAGAAGTAATTTTTCATGAAGATAACATACACGTTCTTGCCATCACTACCAATGAAGAGTTATATATCCATTCTACACCCTTATCCTCTATGTCTTCTATTAGGAATGATGAATCTTAACATTATTGAAAACAGATCTTAGCATTATTCAGTAAGATTATGAAAAATTTGTATGTGCAATTGCATAGAGCTAAAGCCAAGGAGGTGGAATCATCCTTTCCGCGTTTGCAAGAGGTAAAAATTGATCCTTAACACGTTCTTTTGGAAATCCCTTTGATATCAATATAAGATAATATTTACCAGATTTTGTTAAGACACTCGTGATGTTCATAGGTGGCAATGCATCCTCATGCTATATCAGTAGATGAGGATCTGAATAATGCTTCTAGAGAAGTGAAGGTGAGAATTGAAATATGCTAACTTGGTTATTCACAATGTTGTTTCTGAAACATGCTTGATTGAAACTGGGCTAATGAATATGAATACCCTGCTCTATTTTATTTTTGCATGCTTTAATTTGGAAAATGGTTGACATTTATGTTGTTCTTTGCTTTATTATGGAGGTGCAAAACTTCATAGCCATGCCAACAAATTTAATGTTTTATGGTTGGTAATGTAGGGAAAAATTAATGAAAGCCTTGAAGATATGTTGAATCCTTAGCAACTTCACCAGTATGCTATACTGGACAGAGAGGTGGATTTTGAGGAGGAACTACAACAAGTATATAGGACACCCTCTTCCAATTCAAAATGGAAAGGGATATTTTTTTTATTAATTTATTGGTTCTCGTCGGTTTTCTGAAATTTAAGGACATTTAAAGAGTGGCAGCTATCGTTGTATATCATTTCAATCCAACAACGTTTCTTTACTTTCGACATCTGTTGTCTATTGGATTTCCAACTCCTATCATTGAAATCTGACAAAATTTTCATACTATCAACAGCTTTCATCCAACGAAGATTTCATAGTTGACGTTAGAAATTTGATGACCTGCCATCACAAATTCGACACGAAATGGATGTAAGACTTACCCGATTGAAGCTGATATGTTGTTGACATTCCGATGCGGTTAAAAATGAGGTAAAAAAAATGATGACTAGATTTGTAAAAAATTCGACAACATATTGATGTCAGAATCTTCTAAATTAGGATAATAATTTGTCAAAATGTCGATGGGGTTTAAAATGGGGTCGAATAACTAACGAATTCCCATTGATGAAAAAAAAATGTTGTTGTCGAATAACAAACACGTTTTTATCGAATTCCAGACATTAAAGTTGTTGGATTTCAGGCTAAAATTTTGTTGTGGAGGTGGGGGGTTGAGGAGAAGGGATAAGTTGAAATCATAGAGGAAGGAGTATAATAGAGAGCAATAGAAAGAGAGAGAGAGATAGATAACATTGTAGAGAGATTGTGTGAGAGAATAAGATAGAGAGAGAGGAGGGGGAGTGATGGAGGGATGGAGATAAAGTGAACGAAAGAGATAGTGAGGGATGGTAAGGTTTGTGTGTGTGAGAGGGGGGGGGGGGGGACACATGGATAGAAAGGGGGAAGGGACACACATGTATAGGGATATCTAGAGAGAGAGAGAGAGAGAGAGAGAGAGAGAGAGAGAGATGGTGTTAAAGATGGAGGGTAGAGGGTTGATCGATGGAGAGAGAGGGAGGTTGTTAAAGAAAGAAACATGGAGAGGGAGGGTGAAAAGAGACAGGGAGGGAGGGATACAATTTGAGAGAGAGAGAGAGAGAGAGAGAGAGAGAGAGAGAGAGGATATTGTAGAGGGATAATGGCATGGAGGGACAGTAATTAAGGAATAATGGAGGGATATATTGATATATGGAGGTAAGTAGAAGGTGGAGAGAGAGGGAGATACATAGGGAGTTTGTGTGAGAGTGGGGGGGGCACACACACACACACACACAGAGATTATGTGGGAGAAAGGGGGAAGGGTGAGCGATAGAGGGAGAAGGAGAGGGGTGAAAAATAGAGAGAGAGTGGTGGAGGGAAGGATCATAGTGAGGGGGGTATAGAGAAGGTGGAGAAAGGTTATGAGATATGGGAAGTGAGGGAGGGAAACACACACAAACCAAGGATAATTTTAGGGGCGAATTTTATCCCAGTGGGCTATTTTTCCATGTTTTTCTCCCAAAAATGATTCACCATTTTGCATTTTTTTGAAGCCCTGTTTCGCCCAATTTTGATGGGGTAAAATTTTTTCACCCTAAAAATGGCCAAATTATTATATAAATGATAGAAAATCCTTGGAAATTAAAATATTTTTTGAAACATATTGCCAATCATTTTATAGTTGGTGTTTTAAGAATTGGTAATATTCGCCAACATTTATACACTTTTAAATTAGTATGGTTCCTTAAAATCATCCCTGACACAAACATAGATATATAGAGAGAGGGAAGAGCAACACACACACACACACACACACACACACACACACACACACACACACACACAGAGAGAGAGAGAGAGAGAGAGAGAGAGAGAGAGAGAGAGAGATTATGTGGGAGAGAGAGGGGGGAGGGTGAGTGATAGAGAGAGGTGGTGGAGGGTGGGGGAGTGAGGGAGGGTCACACACACAAATACACACATGCACATGAACACACACACACACACACACACATATATATATAGAGAGAGAGATTAATGTGTTGGAGAGAGAGGGGAAGGGGTGAGAAAAAATGAGAGAGGGGGGAGGAGGGAGAAATAGATGGAGAGTGATGTAGGGAGGGATAGTAAGGGAGGTATAAAGAAGGTGGAGAGAGGTTGTGAGAGTTGGGGAGTTAGGGAGGCACACATAGAGACATAGAGATAGATAGAGAGAGGGACGTTGTCTGAGAGATTGGGGGGAAAGACACACACACATACAAATAGAGATAGAGCGAGATGGAAATACAAAGGGAGGGAGGGCTAGCGACTAAGTATTATAGGGATAGTGAGTAAGGCACATGGATAGCCCATATATGCGAAAAATATTATTTAGGGATCAAGTCTTGGATTTCCTGCCTTGACCATGTTGAGGCATTAATATCCATATCCAATGCTCAAAACCTCTTAAAGGAATGTGCATTTTATTATTGGAGACCAATCATACCTATGGTAGGTCATGTGTGGTGCTTTAAGGAATTATTCATTAACATGGGTGCCTCAAATATTTCATTATGGACTAATGCACGAGTATATTCTCTTAATCATGTTTCATAGGTCCCATACCTGCTGCTCAAGACCACCTAAATCCACTAACATCCATATTAATAGTCCGAATATTCCAATCATATGCCATGTATGATTTTGTAAGGCATCCTTCTTGTCCCTGTATGTCTAGAAGCTTTAGTTAGGGCCTAAGGCCATAGCTTCCTCCCCTGACTGTGTCCATGGCCTTGAGATGCATAGCTAGTGCTCAAAAAATGATGATGGCATGAATATCCCCATTAATATTTAAAGGATTCACTTTCAACATCATGTGTGGTGGTTGGAGGCATTAATTTTGGCTCTAAATGGTTAACAAATTCCTTTAAGACCTAAGGACCAAGTATTTCCCTACACCCATGTCAAGGGGCCTAATATATGTACTTAGTGATAAAAATGTTCTAATGGCGCTAGTATCCTCATTTCAAGGTAAATGATACCATTTAAGGATATATTGAGGTTGTTCAACACATCATTCTTGGCTCTAGATGGCTAGATGCATCTTCCAGGAGCTAAGGCCTAGGTTTCCTCCCCTTATTATGCCTAAGGTTCTAAGACACATACATAACACTTAGAAATCCCTAATGGTTCCCATATATCCATTGAAAACAAAACTATTAAATTGAGAGGTCATCTATGGTGATTCAGGGTGTCATTCATGGAACTTGAGCCCTAAAAGTTGGTTTACAACCTAAAATTAAAGCTTTATGTACCATCCATGATCAACACCTTATCCTCCATATCTAATTCTAAAAAAATCCTAATCATGGCTATATCCCAACTTAAAGGTTGAGAATTCCATTAAGAGATCATGTGTGTTTGTTCGAGGTGTTGTTCTTTTCCCTATATGTCTATAGGATTCTTTTAGGGCCTAAGGACTAGGTTTTCTCCCTCAACTATGTCTGTGAATATGTTTCTAGTGCCAAAATAATTCAAATGCACTGCATATTCTCTCTTAGATTCAAAATATCACATACAGAGGTCCTATGTGCACGTCTGATGCCTTGTTTATGGACCTCAAGCCTTAAAAACTACCTTTAGGGCATAAGTCTTGAGTTTCCTTCACCGAGCATGGTCAAGGGACTATGACCCATACTTAGTTCTTAAAGCCTCATAATAGTTTTCATATTACAACACAAATTAAAATTATGCTCTTGGGAGGTTAGGCATGGTTGTTTAAGATGTTGTTCTAGATGTTGCTAAAATATTACTATAGGTCCTAAGTATTGATTATGCAAACTATTCTTTTTATTCATTTCCCTAGCCAAGCACGAAAACCATTTTTTTTGTTCTCCTTAATGTGTGTGTGTTTTTCTTCTCTAAAATGTGTGCACTTTTTGCTTCTCCAAAACAGATGCACATTTTGCTTCTCCATAACGCGCATGCATTTTGTAGCTATAAAATGCGTTCACATTTTGTAGCTATAAAACGTGTGTGTATTTTGCTTAGCCTAACCTATGTTTCATATGACATGTCAGGATCGAGCTTAACCAGGCCAGACATTACGTAACGTGAGCACGTTGTGTTTTTATGTATCATGAGCGTGTTTCCCAAAAGTAGGATTGCATCTAAAAGGTCCCTCATCTTCTTGCACACACCCATTGAAATTATTAATTTGATATTTTTTACTATTAGTGTATGCTTATTATAATAATTTAAAAAAAAAACGTTTAAAAACAATGCCTTTTCAACAATTATTTTGTTTTTATTGTGCAATTTTTGGATTTCAAATATCGCAAAGTCTCATTATTGCTCTAGAATAAATTGTAGTAGTTTATGTATATAACCTAATTCTTGGATTCCCTAGATTTATTTTTGTATTGAAAATGAAAATAATGTATATGTGTTATTTCTAATGAATCCATCATTTTTTTCTAAAAGTCACCTCCCCCCTCCCCCATCCTTCATTAACTTCCAACACACCTCTAGATGAACTAAGGACCTATTAATAACCATCTACATCCTTAATCATGATTTTTAACTTCTTCAACAACCTTTTGCTCCATTTTTTTTGGTTCAATATTCAACAAATGTACAATTGAATGTATGAAAGATATAGTAATTATTGTTAAGAAGTACATTTATAGAAAAAATCAAAGAAAAATTTCATGTTGATTCACCTTTTGATCCACCTAATTCTACTATTTGTAACATTTCCATAAATTTTATGTGTTCTTTTGATCTCAAATTTTAAACATTATTTTGGGGTTTCTTTATTTATTTTATTCTACATGACAAAAATAATCCAATCCACATCATTTAAACCCATAGATAACTCATATACATTACATTTTTATTGAAATTTTAAAGAACTTAACATCTTCGCCTCTTGAGATGTGCTTCCCTCACTTTCACTCCTATGAGTTTTTTTTAACCCAAACTTGTATTAGCTATCTTCTATCGATTAAAACTCTGCATAATCAAATATGTACAAATTATGAAATATGTTTTACAAACAAAGTAAAGAATTCCATACTAAAACTATTTTTTTGGGTTAGGTGGTGCCTGTAGTATAAAAACATGCATAAGTGCACTTAATACATACATAAGAATCGATTTTTAGTTTCTATATAATGTGAATTGATAAACTTAATAAATTTTTTTAGTATCAAACATCAATAAGACTAAGCACAATAGTGTTTTCCATTGCATTATTTCTATATAGTATGCATTGCAAATAGTTTTAAAGTAAAAGCAATAGGGTTTTGAATCCAATGTAACACTACAACAAATTTGACTTTTAGGGGTGGTTGTCTTCTGTAATATCCCGAATTTTGGACCTAACACTTATGGGAAGGAAACCCACTAATTATGATGTTATCTTGATGATTTATTTTTGTTATACTCGGTTGAAGACCACATTGCATATGAACATGATGATTTGTTTGATATATTGGGTGTAAGCCAATCGCATGTGATATGTGTGTGTGTGTGTGTGTGTGTGGACCTTTAAGCACATGATCGATGAGATATTTTGTTTTGAGCGAGGAGCTCTCGAGCACATGGGTAAATTGATGTTTTGTGTTGAGCAAGAAGATCTAGAGCACATGAGTCTTGAGACATGTTTGTTGTGCATGGATCTCTAGAATGCATGAAAAAATAATTTGGAAGTGTTGGGTATAAGCCCTAGATCCTTCCATGTTGATGTTGAGCATAATCTCTAGAACATTGGATCCTCGACCATTGTATCCCTAGCTGTATCCTACAAGTATATCCTAGCTTTAGTGTTGAGCAAAGAGCTATGGAATTGCACTAAGTTTGTAACTACCTGTTTTTAGCGTTGAGTATGGGCTCTAGTAAGTGCCAAGAGTTACTAAAAAGAATTAATGATTCCCAAGTGAAAATAACTTGAGAAAAATATTGAGTCTCATCTGACTTATTTATAAGTGATTAAATGAAATATTTTGTATTCTCATCAAGTACTGAAGAACTATGATTTTATACGATGGAATCCAACATGCAAGGATGTTTAGAATTGCCTAGCCTAGTAGACCTAACCATATACCTGATGACCTTAATGAAGAAAGTGTCATAAGTATCGGGATCACAACATGTGAGATCCTAAGACAATATGTGAACAAATAATATATTATTATATATTTTATACAGAGTATGTATAAAGAGTACACCTAGTAATATTATTAATAATGTAAGAAAGAAGGAAAAGTTCCATCTATTTCTAGTATTACTAAGATAAAAATTAAATAGTATAATACCTATAAAAGTCCAACTAGGAGCTAGATAAAAGTTCCTAAGTTAAAATATTAAAAGTACTAAATTAAATAAAAAGGGTTAAATCAAGAAATGAAGTGATTCTTGATTTAATTGCCCCTTTGACTGAAAAGTCTTTCTATAAAGTCCCAAGCCAAAGAGAGGCTTGGGTATCTCATCTATCTTTTTGGCATCATTATTCTTCCTGCTTATTTTGAAGAGATTTCTTGGAGAACATTTCCCTAAGAGGAAGAAGGAGAAGTGATCCAGACCTAATATACTAATTAGAGAAACCTCACCTTCGGAGCTCGAACATACTTGCATGTTGGAAACAGCTCTGGGGGAATCCAGATGAAAACGAGGAATGGTTCTGGGTCATGGTTGGGTGGAACATGGTAGTTCCTAAGTGATTCAGTCATCTATACAGATTTCATATCTTCCTATGAATTGTTAATGCTGGGTGATTGAGTGTGCATGTTTCAACCATTAGAAGAGCTTCAATTTACAGGTATGAGGTTCTGGACTGCTTATTTCATTTCCTAGAATAACTGCTAGCTAGATGATGAAAGTGTTTATATTATATGTTCTAACTGTACGTGCTTTTGTTTTTCCTTGTCTAATTCCTTTAAGGTTTACATTTTTAAAATATAAACCCTAGCCTGTAATTTAATTCCTTTGGTAGACTTATCAAAGGTTTGGCCCTTTCATTTTTACTTTTGTAATTTAAGTCATGTTTAGATATTTATCAAGGGTTTTGTTTCTTTCCATATTACTTCTGTATTCTCTCTTACAGCTTAAACTCTGTTCTTTTAAAACTTAGGTTTTATTTCTAAAAACATGGCCTATATGTTTTATTTGTTTAGGAAACCTAGTGACAAATCTCATATTACCAGTAGATCTTTATTTAAGAAGTAAAGGCTAGTTCCAAGTCCAGCGTTAAATAAACTTAATTACAGATATAATAAACTGATATAATATAGAATCTAATAATTACTTTATATATATTATATCAAGTATAAAACAAGAATATATATTTCTAAACTATCAACACTATAAATATAGATAAGAATAACCATAATCTTCAAATACTAAAGCTAAGATAAAAAACACCAACAAATACCTCTCAGGGTATGAATAAATAAACTTATGCTAATAACCAAGATAAACATTATTATTCTTCTTAAAACAAATATTATCATAAATTGACTAACAGTACAAGTATTGAGACTATATAGATGGTCCACGATTTAATAGATTTATATTAGCTACATCTAGAAAGCATAAGTAGTAATGTTACTATCAACATTATAAATCCATTACATAAGTAATTATTCAAACCATCTAATATTATAATCCACATGATATAAATCGCATACCATAAAATATAAGGTCCACCGTAAAAAAAACCACAACATTATTTAAATATACAGTCATCATTTAAAATACCCAAGGTAAATGCACAAATGTCGCAGGATCGAGTTCTGTGGACACTTGCACCAAATCGTATCTATAACAACAACCCTCACCACTTTACACGACCCATGATCAAATCCTATAGGGTTGGTTTTATTTTACAAGCCACGCTACACTATTTACAAACAATCTATGAGTCTAATAATCAAATCTTTACACAGAGGTCGTAAGACCCATTACATTTTATACACGCAATCACCTATGGCCCTCGACATCATATTTAACAACACAGTAAATTAAACTACTATAAAAATGCTGTAACGAAATAACAAACATTGGTGTTTTCTAAAGAAGGGTTTATACCCACAATCGGCCTCACATTCCCTTCACGCATCATATTTTTTATAAACAGTAATGTGTGCACCCATTTACACTATCACAACTACAATGGTGAGTGCCAATTCCATTCATGGCATGGCCAGAAGCCATAATCTTGACACCCATTGTCATCCTTACTAACAAAATAAATAATGAATGTGAATGGATAAATTCCACATGAATTAAAACAAAATAAATTAAACGCAGCATATGTTCACAAACCCATTCGTTATAATCCATAAAAGAATATTTATACAGTTGTTTCTTATGGCCTTGCACCATTGCGAGCAATGGTGCTACCCATGGCTAGTACCGTAACCAAAACATAAAATATAAAATGCATAGAACCTGTTGTAGATTCACCCAGGCCTCTTCATTACATAGAGTGCCATAAATAAATCCCTTTACATCTAAACAATTCAATCCCAGAGGAGAAATGAAAACCCCAACTATTGGAACCCCAAAATCGTGTAGCATTCCAAACGCAGAGCTTTTTAAATTGGAGTCAAACCCCCCAAAACCCAAACGCATCCATGGGAACTAGACTCAAACAATTTTAACAATCCATGAGTAACAACTTAGACATGACCACGAATCCAAGAGGGACAAGTGAATACTTGTGCAGCAAGCTTACTGTAATGGTATGGCTTTGCTTACAGCCTTTCCCTCAAGCAACGAACCATTCTTCTCCTCACCACCCCTGTAGCATGCAACCATAGAACAAAATCCATAATGAGAAGTATTAAATGTAAATAATGAAACCGAGCAACTGATGTTGTGAAACCAACCATTATTCTTACTTGTCTGCTAAGCTATAACCATCGCCTTCCCTCACGCAGAGCAGGAGCAAATATTAAGCAACAAAGAGGCGAAATTCCAAACTAATGCTTGGGCCAAGACCTAAGCTTTCATGCCACATCTTCCAAGGTGCATTGATACCACCAACCTAGCCGCCATTAATGCCTTTTCGAGCCATTTCATATAGTCTATGGACTATGTTATAAACTTGCCACCCCAATTTGTTTAACATAAGGCTTAAATCATTTCATGCATTAAATACTTTAGGATATAATCCTTAGGACCATGTGCATCGAATTCATAGGCCTTAAGCCCTAAGACCATGGCATATGAAATATGCCATGGTATATATTTTAAAGCCAATATTTTTAACAAAATTATTAGAAACTTTATAAACATATAATAAAAATATGTTCTGACATATATGCCATGGTATATATTTTAAAGCCAATATTTTTAACAAAAGTATTAGAAACTTTATAAACATATAATAAAAATATGTTCTGACATGAACAATTCTTAATATTTACACCATGAATAATAAATTCCACGTAAATACCAAGTCTGGGTCATAAAATTAATAAGTGTTGTGGTGACCTCGTCACTAGCACAAAGTATTATAATAAAAACCGGTAAATATCACTAGCACAACGCTACTAATGCGAGCGCCAGTGATCAAACGTCTGGCATTTGTGGACAAGTTTTTTTCGCTATGTATACCTGCACGTAAGCAATACAAGAGTGCATTAGTTAGACAAAAGTATGTAAGCCTATTGTGTCAAGTATAAACTATTACCTCTCAGATAGTTACATGGGAGACCTAGTCCCTTCACTCTCCCCCTTTATCCATTAACCAAGTTAAGTGAGAATCATGTTTACGACGGTAAAAACATGTTAAAATCAGTGAAATACATAATAAAAGTATCTAATATACATAGAATTTCCTAACCATAATGATAACATAATAATCAACATTACAACATCACAATTAAACAAAGTAATAATCACATTGGAAAGTAAGGAAGAAAGAAATAAGAACAACATACGATAAAAACAACAGTGTAAATAGAGCACAACACATTCTGCAAGTCCAATAGTTTTCAACATGGGTAGTTTGACTAGCCTATTAATTTTTTTTCAATTTTTGGAGACATTGCAAGTGGTACAAGAGCCCAGTTTCAAAACTAAGAGACATAATGGCTGTACGAGACATTCGTTGCAACAAAAAAATAAAGTATGTTTTAAATCTTGTTAACTAACAAAAAAAAATTCTGTTATTTAAATTTTGCAATTACAGGATTTTTTACAAAATAGTTCAGATCATGAACACTGAAGAAGATAACATCTGGAAAGGGAATATGAATACACCTACCCAACATGCAGAACTAGTGGTGAAACTGAATTCTGACATTATGAAAACCATACAAAGTCTTCAAGCAGACTTGCAAGGTTTCAAATATGACAATATGAATGAAAGAAAGGAGCGACAGGAAATCAATGAAACATTGCTGCGAAATATGATAGGAGGAATCCTACAGGGGAAACCCAGTCACTCCACAAACAGTTTCAAGAAGGAACCTCATAATAAATGGGCCATTATCCCAAGAGAAGAGGAACGTACCCCTTAAGATCTAGAAGGAGAATATCATAGTCTTTCCAGTGAGGACTCACTTTCTCCATGCAAAAGGAAGAAAAGAAGTGATGACAATCTTGAAGGGGAGTTCTGAAAAATAAGATCCCCAACCTATGAAGGGGAAGTGAACACAAGGGAGAAAGATAAATAATGGTTGTTGGATATGAGAAAATATTTCAGAGTTTATAACTACTCAAGTGAGATGAAGGCTCGACTTTCCATCTATAATTTAAATGGAAAAGCAGTGAGATTGTGGAGAGATATGAAACATACCATGAAACATGAGTAAAGGGAAATACGTTGGAGTAAATTCCACAAAATATTACAAGAAAAATATATGTCAGAAAGATTCTTCTATAGAAAGGTGAAATATTTTCATGAACTACATATGGGATCCATGACTATGGATGCTTTTATTAATAGATTTCTAGATTTGTTACATTATGTACCATACATTAAGGATGAAAAGGTAAAAATACAATAGTTTTTAGGATGTCTTCCTCCCAACTTTTGGGAAAGGATTGAGTTCGAGATTCCTAAAACCTTGGAAACCACATCGCACAAATCTAGGCTCTACTATGAGCATGGACAACTAAGGAAAGAGAACATGGTAGAAATAAATACAAGTCTAAGAACTTCTCTGAAAATCGTAAACCAGGGTTTAACCCATCCCCATATAGGAAACAAAACAACAGTTTTCCAGCAAACAAAAACTTCAACAAATCAGGTACGAAACCATATGTACCAGCTCCAAATGCTAACAATCCAGTAGCATCCGGGGGAGCCAATGATACCCCGATGCAGATCAAATGATGGAAATGCAGTGGGCCTCATTATGCCCAAGATTGTAAGAACAATACCAATGGGGTCTTGCAAAACATACAAGAAGAACCAATGGTAAAGGACATAGTTGGGACACCGCGTATTTATGTAGCCTTTGATGGCTGACAGGCAGACCATTAGGCTACCATGGTTGAGATAGAAGGTAAGATCTTGAACACTTCTATTTCAATATTGATTGACCCCGGTGCTTGCCGAAGCTATGTATCGCCTAAAATTTTCGATGTATGCAAACTAGGCAAAGTAAAGCATGATAAAACTTGGATGGTACAATTAGCCACAGGAATGAAACAAAAGATTTCAGAAATAGTTAAATATTGTGAGGTAAACCTGAATGGTTATCCTACGAAAGTAAACCTGAATATCCCAGTTTTATGATCATATGATTTACTTATTGGTATGGACTTGTTGGAACAACACCATGTCATGCTCGATTGGTTACATAAGTCAATCTTGTGTACAAATAGCCAAAGAAATCAAGTGAACATTCAAGGCGTACCAAAAAAATTCTCGGTAAGGCAGATGTCTACCTTACAAGCAAAAAAGAGCATTAGAAAAGGCTGCAAGTTGTTTATAGTAAATATCCGAGACATAGAGGTTGAGAGAGAACAATGCATAGAGTTCTTTCTTGTTCTTGTAGATTTCAAGGACGTATTCCCTAAGGAAATGTCTGGATTACCTCCGAAACGAGACCTAGACTTTTCGATAGAACTGACACCAGGATCATTTCCGGCTTCAAAATCCCCTTACATTATGAGTGCACCAGAGTTGGTGGAACTCAAACTGCAGTTGCAGGAGTTCATAGAAAAAGGGTATATCCGACCAATTGTGTCCCCTTGGGGAGCACTGATACTATTTGTAAAGAAAAAGGATGGTACGATGCAGATGTGCATCAATTATTGTCAAATTAAAAAGATGACTATCAAGAACTAATACCCGCTCTCTACGATCGATGACTTATTTGATCAAGTAGGAGGAGACAAGATATTTTCAAAGATGGACCTGTGATCCGGGTACCATCAGGTATACATTTGCAACGAGGATATTCACAAAACTTCCTTTCATGCAAGGTATGGGCACTACAAGTTTGTAATAATGCCATTGAGGTTGACCAATGCACCCACGAACTTTATGTGTATGATGAAAAGTATATTCAGTAAATATCTGGAAAAAAAAATTTGGTCTTTATAGATGACATCATAGTTTACTCTAAGAGTAAAGAGGAACACGAAGAACACCTTCGCATAGTACTACAAGTGTTACGAGAACACCATCTTTACACTAAGTTTAGTAAATGTGATTTTTACAAACCACAAATATAGTACTTCGATCACATTATCTCTGAGACAAGGATAGTTGTGGACCCAGAAAAGATTAGAGCCATATAAGACTCACATAACCCTACTAGTGTCACCGACATTAGGTCATTTCTAGGATTAGTTGGATATTATCAGAAATTTATTGAAAAATTCTCAAGAATAGCTTGTCCCATTACTGCCTTGGAGAAGAAGGAAAATTAGTTCTTATTGCCGACCAAATGTGAGGAAATTTTTCAAAAGCTTAAGAAGCTTTTGATGACCACAGAGATACTATGAATTGCAGATCCCAATGGGGATTTTGTTGTTTTCATAGATGCAAGCAAGGAAGGACTTGAAGGAGTCCTCTTTAAGAATGATTATGTGATCTATTATGAATTGTGAAAGTTAAAAGGACATGAGAATAAGTACCCCACTCATGATCTTGAGTTAGCTTCCATCATTCATGCATTAGAGATGTGGAGGCACTACCTCATGGGAAGGAGATTCCTTCTGAAGATAGACGATATGAGTCTAAAGTATTTATTTGAGAAACTAGATCTGAATTCTAGGCAAGCCAGATGGTTGGCTTTCCTTAGCGAGTACCATTTCGAACTAAAGCATATTAAGGGAAAAGAGAACAAGATTGTTGATGCTTTGAGTCGACAAAATCATATGATATATGAAGTGACTTTAAATCAAACTTATTTGGATTTGTATGAGAGGATTAGAACGGCCAACACATTTGACCCTTTCTATGTAGAAATCCTCAAGAAAGTCCAAGAGGACAGGTTCCTTCAATAACAAAAAGAGTACAAGGTAGACGAAATAGGACTACTATGGTCCAAGGAGAGATTCTACATTCCAGACGGAGCGGACAATCGGTCCGACATCCTCACGAAATTTCATCGGACACCCTACTCGAGGCATCTTGGATATCAAAAGATGATATCCATCATTAAGAGACAGTTTTTCTGGCCTAAGTTAAAGGCCGACATTGCGATGTTTAACGTGAAATGTCAGGAATGTCAGCTGATCAAGGCTGAGCATTAGCATCCTTCGGGAATGTTGCAACCATTATCCATTTCGGAATGGAAGTGGGAGGTTAATAGTATGAAATTTAGCACCGGTCTACCAAAAAGTAAGAAACAAAGTGATTCTATATTTGTAGTAGTTGACAAATTGTCAAAAGAAACACACTTCATTCCAGTAAAGTCGACCTAGAAGGAATTACACATTGTCGATATCTTCTTGAAGCAGATATTTAGATTACACGGGATACCCAAGGAAATCATCTCAAATATATATGCTAAGTTTATAGTAAACATTTGGAGATCCTTATTCTCCGGATTAGAAACGTAGTTGAACATTAGTATTGCTTATCAGCCGCAGGCATACGGGGAGACAGAAAGAGTAAACCAGATTGTTGAGGACATGCTTAGGATGTATGTCATGAAAAAACCCACTAAGTGGGAAGATTACCTGCATCTCGTAGAGTTTGCATATAACAGTGGGTACCAAACTTCTGCCAAGATGAGTCCCTTTGAGGTACTCTATGGATAGAAGTGTAGAACACTGGTTACTTGGGATAACCTGGTGTATCAGCTCATGTTAGGGCTTGATTTATTAAATGACTTGGAACAGTTGGTTAACAAGGTCTAGGTGAACCTTACAAAATCACAACACTGCCAAAAAAGTTACGCGTATAAGAAAAGAAAAGATAAAGTTTATCAAATAGGTGACCATGTCTACTTGAAGGTAAAAGCAAAATAGAACTCATTGAGCTTGGGCAGGTGTGCTAAGTTAGGAACTTTGTTTTGTGGACCTTTTGAAATACTAGCCAAGAGAGGGCTAGTGGCATATGAACTAGCGTTACCTACGCACATAAGAGTCAATAATGTTTTCCATGCATCTTTATTAAATAAATACATTTATGATACTAAAGATGTGGTTGATTAGTCCTTATTACAGATGGAACTTGAAGGGGAGTTTTCCCCTGAACCTCTTCATATATTTGAAAAGAGAGAGGTGCATCTCAAGAAGTGCACCATAGTCTAGTTGAAAGTGCAATGGAAGCACTTCGAAGCCGATGAGGCTACTTGGGAGAATGAAGCCACCATGAGAAAGGCTTACCCCTCATTGTTTCATGATCTCATTCCGAGTCCCTAGAAAAACAGGGATAGTTATTTTCTAAGAAAGGAGGGATTTAATCTCCAAAATTTCGGACCTAACACTTATGGGCATGAGCCCCATTGATTATGATGTTACCTTGTTGATTTATTTTGGATATACTGGGTCAAAGACCACATTGCATATGAACATGATGATCTGTTTGATATATTGGGCATAAGCCAAT